>BMAV01027250.1:112330-141342 GCA_019973955.1 Trichonephila inaurata madagascariensis
ATAATGTCAATTGACACATTTCACGTTCTTTAAATCTAAATAAACACATTTCCGCATTGTGAAAATAGTTTAAGTAAGTTATGCACACATAATTAAATTACGTCAGCAAAATGCTGACTCTTCATTTTAAATTCTATCTTATTGCTAAGTGTAAAAATAAAATGCAATATTATCTAAAAGGTTGAAAAGTAAATCTCTCTTGTCACTTCGCTTAAAAACGTTGACAACCTTAATTATAGGCTCTATTATTTAAAAAAGATACAGGTGAAGAAATTGAGAAAAGTGTGTAGCATGTGAAAAATTAGCAGTTTTGAAGTGTGTATTATGAAATTTTGCAGTTAATTCGAAAGAAATTTATTTCGAAATTAATACGCACATAATATTTCTTGAAACACTTGTGAGCTATATATTATATATATAGTCACTTATTCATTTAAAATATATTATATACTTATTTACCGATATTCCTGTTTAAGTTACGCGACAACTTTTTTTAAAAAAAATGGAGATAGAGATTTTTTTGTGGTTTTTAGATTTGTTTAGTTCATTTTAAGTAAAAAAAGGCTAAAATTAAGAGAAAAATAAATTATTACTACTTAAATGGGAAAAAATGGGTAAAAATTGACAAAAAATGACATAACCGGTAATACAAATCTGTACAAATAGTAAAAGATCAAATTCTCAACTTTTCAATTTTGATGTATTACTTTGCTATTTCTTTTTGAAATGACCTTCAGGATAAGAGATATTTTAGTTTTTGCAAAAACTAGTGCCATTTATCTTAGCTTATTATATGAAATTACTTTTTTAAAAAAAAGGAGTGATTATACATTCACATAAAGAACTGTAAATTTTGTAATAAGGCAGTGATTGATAAATCTGAAGGTTAAAATACTTCTACTGTTATACAGAACGTACACACAAAATTTCAGCAAATTATTTTAAAAAATTTTCAGCAATCGCTGTCCCCGTATGAGCTTTTCGAAAAAACACACATTTCGAGTAAAACGCATTTTAAAGTTTGACATCGAATGTAAACTTATGGCATCCACTTTTACTAAAACACTTGTAGTTTTTGTTCTAGGGAATGAAAAATAAAAAGTTGGTATTTTTATAAAGCTAATAAGATGGTTTATAAAATAAAATCATAAAAAAATATGTCAATTTTTTAAAAAAAATCCTGATTTTAAGGTAGTCGGATAACTTAATACTAAAAAAGTTTCTCATACAAATAAAGATTTTAATAATATTTAATGAAATATTTATCACATTTCTAAAAGTAATAATGGATGCTTAAAATCATTCATTTTTTTTAGAGGGGATTCTAAGCTTAAAATTGACCTAAAAAATATTTCCCGTAAAATCCGGCGTATAATGCGCACATGGTATATTCACTGTATAACTCACACCCTCTTTTTTACGAAAGAGCCTGAAATGCATGTGTGCTATACTCTTATGCCTTGAAGTCATTTATTCGAGATAATATCCCAGCCTTTTGAAAAAAAGATATATTATATCTTTAGAACAACCCCTTAAGTTCATTAGGCATGTCATTTCTTTTTGAATTAACAATATTCCGATTAATGTGTAGAAGTTTAATTATTTTATACTCATCTCTCTTAATTTTTGACGATGTCATTTTTATACCTGGCGTATAACGCGCACCCGTAAATTTTGATCCTATTTTTTGTATTCAAAGTGCGCAGTATACGCCGGATTTTACTAAAAGTATTTGTGGTGATAAAAATATGTTGTTCATGTGTTAAAAAGTTATTTTGTAAGATTATGATTCGTTCAGATATACAAATAACTGTAACGTCTGAAATTTTTCCATTTTTATTATATTTTTACATACTTTATCATGAATTGTAATTTTTAAGCATTTACAGGTATTGTTACGTTAATTGTGCTTTGAAAATTGTTTGGTTCAACATTTGGGGATTAAAAGTGTTCGTATCATTATCTTATTCAGGTTGAGTCGAAAACAAAGCCAGCTTATCCCTTAAGGCTTAGGCCCAGTGAATCCATGCCTTAAAACGTCCCTGTCTAAAAGTGGACAGAGCTTTATGACGTTGAGATCCCCAGATGGTAATGAAACTAGACACCGCAACCAATGAGAGAATTCAGTCTCGACAAATGCGGTGAAACAATCGTGAATCTACTTCTTTGGCGATCCCCCAAATATCAGTTTGCGTAATCCACTTGAGACTACTCAAAGAAGAAAATCTTGTACTTATGATGACTGTTTTATAAATATTTTACATAAATAACACCCTAAAAAGCTTTCTTAATTTAGTAGCATTGCGCCTTGAAGATACGCGAGAAATGGTGAGGCCCCTCGTAAATTTTGAACCCCGGTCAAGCGATGAGGACAACGCCTGAATAGACATCCCACTCTCCAAACTTCCTCTCTAACGCCAACGTAAGGAAAATAAGCATCGGCAGATTTTAAAAGCACCAGCCTCTTTATATATGAGAGGCCATAAAAGCTTTTGTAACATTAAAAAAAAATCAAATTTAGGCTTGGTGGGAAAAATCGTTCTTTTTAATTTATTCGGATTTTGAATGTATAAAAAAAATTATTTCAGAATTCTATTGTCATACATAGGCTAAAATATTTCCATGTAGAATCAACATTACTTCACAATGAAAAATATTTTCTTAAAATATAATAAAACCAGAAATTTTAAATGAATCGTTAGTAAGAAAGAATACAAAAACTAAGCTTAGATGAATGTTTTTAAAAAAAAAAAAATTCCCGATCTTATTTTGTTGATTGGGAAAAAACCCAATTCCAGTTGTTGTTTTTTTTTTGCTTCGAATCTACCTCAGTTCCTAAAAATTGTAGATTTTTCGTAATAAATTTAAATATTTTACAAAAACGTCTTGCGTATCTGTTTCATATCATCGTAACTTTAATTATATTAATAACATCTTTTTGTCTTTCACAACGGCAACTATTGTTCAAAAAGTGTTTAAATAAATAAACTATTTTTTAAATTTTACACTCATATTCGTCAGAATTATTCTACACACTATCGCGTTATCATAGTCTGGCATTTCTTGATTTAAAAAAATTTATAAGCTAATAAGACCTGTAACAAAAGAAACATTTTAATAAACTATTGTTTAACTAATAAAACTAGTTTTTATTAAACTTTTTAAAAAAAAATAGTAAATGAAAAAGTAATCTGAATTCAAAAATCCTGATTAGTACGAAATAAAAAATTTGATCGTTTTTTCGCCAAGATGAGTGATAATGACGTAAATGTGGCTACCCGTCCAAATATTTCTTATTGACGCTATCAGCGTGGTGAAGGAGTAACAAACTAGTTGTTTCTCATCCAAGGAAATTGGACCAAGGTCTGTGGGTCAGAAAACCATTAAACGCGTTGAGACAATCGCTTATTATTTTCAATCAAAATAAAGAAGGATCGTGAAGAAATAGAAGGATATTAAAGGCGAATTCATCATGGATCACAAAACACTTGATATTACGCCAAGAACATGAAACAATGACAGCGTTTTAGCAACAGGTTAATTGTTCGATTATAGAAGGAGCAAAACTTTTCAACACGGCCACTCATTTGAAATACATTTAAACAAAAAAGGAAAGATTTCTGAAATTGATTAATGAATTTTATACGCTGTTTTGAAATTCAGAAATAAATAATTTTAATAGTTTTGAAGGTCGCGTTTGTGCATTAACATTATCTTAAAATATCTCCGGTTGCCTTTTTCAATACTTTTCGTATTATTTTAAAGAACAGTTATTATTAGTAAACACAGTTAAGAATAGTTTGTATGGTTTGAACCTCGTGCTTCTTCAGAGAGCGACATAAATCGAAATCAAATGAAGTCAAAATTAATCAAGTGCGAAATCATGTCGAGGGAGACAAAAATTTAATACAAAAACTAAAATTAAATTCTAAAATAAGAAACACTGACTTTTGTGGTGCAGCAGTTTGATCATTTTTTTAAAAAAATTATATAAATGTATCCTCATAATACATTTCGCAACAAACTCAAAAATAAAATTCAACGTCATATTCAATTTTCATTCAAAGTTCAACATTATATACAAATAATCGTGACTTCAAAATTTAATAATTAAAATTAAGATTCAAAAAGAAATGCAATTTAAAATAAACAAATTTACTCCCCTTCATTATTTATAACAGTTGGACCAGGACGTTTGAAGATGAAAAATTCCTTTTAAACGATTAACATTTTTTATTTTCATTAATTTTTGTACTAATGCCTGATTTTATTCCCTTTTGTACATTTTATATGCCTAAAACTTCTTCATTCAGTTTGATTTTATGCATTCACATATTAAGATTACTAAAATCGTAAAAAATAGCATACTTTTACTACATTGTTAAAAATATAAAGCGCTTGTTCACAGCTGTCCAGACCCTAAAGTAAGAAAAATAATGAAAAATGCGATTTTTTATTCTGCTTTTCTGCATCAAAACTGTGAACCTTTTATATAAAAAGTAAAAACTCCACGGAAGAAAAGAGTGAAATTTTTCATTGAATACGTGCTTTTAAGAGTAGCATTCCCTAATGCCTCATTCACACCAAGGCAGTCAGCGTCTAGCCAATCAGAGACTTCATCTCGCCCGAAAGTTTCAAAACTTTACACTGAATATCAAAAAGGACTTTAGAATTTTAAAAACTCGATTATCCTGAAAATTAAAAATCTGTGAAAAAGCCCTTTAAAATTTTAAAGGTCCGTAAAATAAATGAAAGAGTTAAATCAAGACGTCCACGTGCTTTAGTTTGTTTTCGTTTCGACACACTATTAGGTGGCCGTGGTAGCCGAGTGGTATAAGTATCGGATCGTGGCTTGCCTTGTCACGAGTTCGAGCCCAGTACCATGTCACTTGACCATGGTTTAAGATTACGTGGTCCGTCGCCAAAAGCCCTCGTGTTGATGAACAGTTTGATGTTAATATTCAATCAATCGACATACTATTGAAAAAGAGTGACGAAATTTTGTACACATATTTAAAAAAGTCGCACAATTAAAATGAGGTATTAAAAACTTGATATATTGCCTATTTTTAGGGTAATAGTATTAGAATTAACCAACATAGTGATTTACCGTCTACAAGACACGTGTAAGTGTTTTAGAAAATGTGAATCTGTTATTTAAATTTGTTTGATTATTTCGTTTTAGTCAGAGAAAAATGTGGTTTTAAACATGATTTTTAAGCAATGAATATCTTTTTAGATATTTTATATAAGTAGAAAGATTTAAATTATTTGAGAGACCTTTAATTTTATTTTAAACTGTTTTTCCTTGTTAAGGCTGTTTTTGCCGTATGTACAACAATGTGGATTTAAAGCGGAATACATTTTCAGGCCGAAAAAGTGCCTCAGTTTTTATACAAATTTGTGACATTGTCACTCATGGATTTGTTTACAATATAGTGCTTTTAGAATTTCAAAATATTTCATAAATAATCAGTTTTTCTTCTTAACATGTAAAGGGATAGCTCATTTAGCATTACGATATAGGAGAAAAAATGCGAAACACATTTTATAACAGAAGATGTGTCAACTCGGATAAAAATGAGTAATATGATAAAATAAGGGATTCTCTACAGTATAGTGAAGCCAAAATATAATATTAAGGTTGGAGTGCTTTTATATTGGAGAAAATATTCCGAATCGGGGTCCTATTCTTTAACATTAGCCGAAAATAGCTTTAAGGTTGCGACATTTAGACTTTACTTTCACACAGTTGAGGAGAAATTTTCGAACTTGTGTAATCATAACCACAACTGATTTAACTATTACTTAACTTAGTATTTAACAAAATTATTCAAATTTACAACTTTTATCTATTGGGAAATTGGGAGAATGTATTACACGAGATTGTAACATGGCAGATTAAAAAGTGACTAAACCAAATAATACTCTAATCAAATAATTAAACATTATTATTTAAAAGGGATTTGAAATACTGCAATCTGCAACGAAGAATATTACGAAAATTATTATAATCACATCGTAAATACTCTTGCAATTATTTTAACCTCTTGACGTTCTTGGCAACAGGTGTGTAGACATTTAGTTTTATATTATTATAATTACTATCATTAATTGCACAAAAAAAGAATTAGTAATAAATTATTCACGAGAGATTTAAGCAACAAGTAAACTACAAATCCTTGTATTTTAGCCGTATACAAAGTGGCATTTACGGTGTACAGTTAGGAACGTAGTGTAAAGTAAATTAGCAGTTAAGAACGTACATTTAACAACGCGTAGTGTAGTAAAATAACATCAAGTACCATTTCGATTGTCAGTGTTGTTGGATTACTTAATTCTTTTAACAGATAATAAAATAATACCCCATGCATTAAACATTTTAGCCTATAATCACCTGTTTTGTTGGGTGTTGCATGATGTTTTATGACTATACATGGTTTCTAAGCTATTGATATCTAAGCCCTAGCATTAACAAGTTAATGAATAACAAGTTAATGAATTCATACCACTAACTGTCCCTAATTAAGAGATAAAGGGAAGATACACTAATACAAAATTAATTAAAAATTCACTTACCTGAACTACTTGCAGTGTTCTGAACACTTCCACAAAACGACAGCCGCTCCCGAGATTATGTTCAGATCTCAGATCGAACAATCAATAAGATTCATCTGAAAATTTTCCAAATAGATTTCGCTATTATGCCAGCAAGTGTGCCTGGGTTTATGCAAGTTTGTACGAACTAGTCGATGAATCTAAGTTTTAAGGTAAACAATCTCCTCACTGCAAATCAATAACTTCACAACAAACTGATATATATTTCCACACCTACCTCTCACACACACGGCCGCAAAAGCCTAGACGCTCGACGCTGACTGCCTTGGTGTGAATGCGACTTAATAGTAATGGTCATGAGTGCGAGACCTAGTGCCTCTGAAGACCCATCGTGCAGAGGGGGCTGATGCGCTTTAAATATATCGAAGCAGAAGGCCCTACGTTGTTGTGGTGTGGAAGTTAGAAGAGGGGGTGCCATGTCAGGTGCCGTCCTCGTCCCTTGACCATGGTTCATAATGAAGAGGTCCGTCGCCAGAAGTCCTCCTGTAGCTGAATAGTGGGACGTTAATATTCACTCACTCATTGACGTCGTTTATCTTTCAGTTTGTAAGGACTGTTGTTCTGCGTCTCTCATTCTTTCGTTTTTTTTTTTTTTTTTTTTTTTGAAATTGTACTAAATTCTGTAACAAACACATGAGTGAAATAAGCAATCGTGGTCCAAAATAATCACAGTTCCAAAGTGTAACTCTGTTGTTGTGACTAATGCCACCTGCCTGACGAAGTCAGATTGAGGCCCGCGAAATTCATCGCGGGTAAGGTCTAGAATTTTTACGCCTGTCGTTAGCCTTAGCTTTGAGCACCATGCAGGTGGCAGTTCGATTTGGCTCGGTTCCACCCCAATTTAGAGGGAGAAAACCCTGGGGTTGACCAGGGGCCTCCCACCTCTCTTCCTCTTCCACCAACCACACGAGAGAACTTGCGGCTCGACGGCTATTTGGAGTAACCCCATGCCGCAAAGGCACTATACATTTACAAAAATTCATGTCTTCTCCGGAATTTGAACCCAGTCCCTACGGCACCGCAGTCAGTGTCGCTAACCACTATATCTGTTGGGTGGCACGTGTAACTCTAATACATTATGCCGTTTGACCTAATACAGCTTGTCACGAGTTCGAGCCCAATACCACTAAAGACCCGCAGTGTAGGGCAGCAATGCACGTTAAATCTGTCAGCTGAAACGTCCTCTCGTTGGTGTGGTGTGGTAGTTAGGAGAGGGGGGTGCCAGCTCAGGTGTCGTCCACGTCACTTGACCATGGTTCAAAATTACGTGGTCCGTCGCCAAAAAGCCCTCGTGTAGCTGAACAGTGCGACGTTAATATTAAATCAATCAATTGACCTAATACAGAGACGTTTGAATGCAATAGATTTAAGAGAAGGTTCCAGCTCAGGTGTCATCCTTGTCACTTGACCAAGGTTAAAACTTCGACGTTCGTTATAAAGGCTGTCTTCGATAAAAGTACGAGAGCTCTAACTAAACGCGAGGCACATTTTCAGACAGAAAAATGACTCAATTTCCATGGAAATTTGCAATATTATAACTCGTACCTCTTTAAAAATTTCAAAATATTCCGTGAATAATTCCTTTTTCGTTTTAATACGGGAAGGCAAAGCCCATTTAACATTACGGTATAGGATAAGAAATGCGAAACACATTTTATACCAGAAAAAATGAATCAACTCGGTTAAAAATGGGAAATATGATAAAAAATGTTGCTTTCTAAAGGATAGTGAAACCAGAATATATTTATTTTTCATTTCTTTTATATCTGAAAAAATGTTCCAAATACGGGTCCTATTCTTTAACATTAACCGAAAACAGCCTTAATAGATTTCGTGGTGTTTTTTGTACAATGTTAATTTATTCTCACTCACTTATATTTTAAAAAATTTTCAAAGTTGAGTGAGTATTTATTAATATACCACACTTAGAAGCTCTATTGGTGATGGATCTTGTAATTGTGAACCTCGGTCAAGTGACGAATCGGCAACTGAGCTGTCATCCCTCTCTTATCTTTCAAAAAATCCTCAACAAATGTAACGTACATTAATCCCTTTACACATTGGATCTTAAGTGGCAACTGGACTCGAACCCGCGACTCGACAATGCTGGCCACGAGTTTGCGGCCAGGTGTGAAAATTTAGTGAGGGGAGGGGAGAGAACTAGATTACTACATTTATTACGTAACATATAGGGGCTGCGGTAGCCCAGTGGTCAAGGTATCGGATCATGGCAGGCATGTCATGAGTTCGATACCAGAACCACTAAAGACCCGCCGTGTAGGGCAGTGATTCACGTTAAATCTGTCGAGAGCTGAAGCGTCCTTACGTTGGTGTGGTGTGGTAGTTAGGAGAGGGGGTGCCAGCTAGGTGTCGTCCACGTCTTTTGACCATGGTTCAAAATGACGTGGTCCGTCGCCAAAAGCCCTCGTGTAGCTGAACAGTGAGACGTTAATATTCACTCACTCACTACGTAACATATAAATTCAAGAATTATTGGTTGAATAATTTGATATCCCGGAAAAATATTAATCGATATAAAAGTAAATGTTGAATATAGATAGAAGAATATCGGATAACGAGAAAAAAAATACACCCTTTTATATATTTAGCATGAACAGGCTCAAAATAATTTCAATTGAGTGAGTGAGTGAATGTTAACGTCACACTGTTCAGTTACTCGAAGGCTTTTGGCGATGGACCTCGTCATTTTCAACCATGGTCAAGGGGCAAGGATGACATCTGAGCTGCAACCCTTCTCCTAACTACCACACCACACCGAAGGGACAACATTTGAGCTCTCGACAGATTTAACTTGCATCACACCCCTACACTGCGGATCTTCAGTGGTTCTTGGCTCGAACTCATGAACATAGAGTAGAAACAATTCAAAAAATTTCTAGTAAATACCGAAAAAAAAACCGGTATTTAAACTTGTGAATACCGGTATTACAAAATAGTACAAATGGTTTAAAATACCGGTATTTCAATCCCTAAATACCCCGACATAGGCAGTTATCACTCAACCCCACCTATAGTGTAAATTCAGGGTATTACTGTATCCTTTCAACGTCAATAAAAAATCAAAATTGTACATAAATTACACATTTTTAAAAAATATTACTCTTGCTACATGGTGAAATAAAATAATTAAAATTTTAAAGCAAACCTTAGCTCTGTAAATCCCTTTATCGTACAAACGTTATAACAATAGCCACAAAAATAATAATATGAAATGATGCTTTTACTATCAAATACACAGTTCAAAGTATATTATATATATATAAAACAAGTAATATAAAAAAAAAAATTTAAGTCAATTCCTACTTAGATCAACAAAGAAAATTTTTTATTTTAGCTGCTTTATATTAAATAGTTACAATTAATATAAATATGTATATACATAGGACAGAATCACAACATTAAGTGGGAATTAATTTTTATTCATTATCATTAAAAGTATCGTATTGCCATCCAAAACAATCGTGTATAGAAATTTTCAGTTCAACAGAATGCTTTAAAACGTGAGAAAAAAGCATTTTCAAGTTTTGACAAAGTCTCCAAAAGGGTCGCTAAGTCGCCAACGTGGCTGTATTTGTAATTCTTTAAATAATTAGTTTTAATCAATTGATTTTTATTAATTATAATTAAATTATTGTATTGTCATCCAAAATAATCATGTATATAAAAATTCAGCTCAATGGAGCGTTTTAAAATGTATTTTATTAACGATTGAAAATTCCACCAAGATAAATAAATAGAGAGAGCTAAAAAATAGTAGGAATTGAAAAAATTTCTATCTTAAGTTAGTTTTCGTTGTTATAGTCAGAAGAAGATTTATATATATAGCCTACATACTGTGTCAGCCAATATTGAATATTTCGTTTACAATTACCGACGGCTAATCTTCAGGCGATCACCCAAAAATGTCTTGGTGGTCCACCGGTCGATCGCAGTCGACGTAATGCCCATTCCGGAATTTTTTTATGGCAAAGAATTGAAGACTTTATGTGGGAGGAGTTGAGAAGACAGAGAGATTTAATTTGACCTCATAACTTAGCAGTGTGCCACTGAGAATTGCTCCATGTATCACATGTGGCACGCGTGCCATAAGTTGTCGATCCCTGTTACAGAGTAAATATGAATGTATACTGCAAACATTAATAGACATGAAATTGTTTTCCTGCTATCATGACAAACTTTCAGGGATAAAAATATAAATATTAAATTTAATATTTTTTTCAATTAAAATAAATTAGATATGAATCTTAAATTATTTCTATATTAACAATGTTTTATATACAATTTCGTAAATTATTTATTTATTAAAAATATTTCAAAATGTTGTTTACCGTTTTCCGCTAAAAATAATGACATTTCTCCGTATTAAATCATGAAATATGTATATAATTATGGAAGCACACAACAAAAACGATAAATTTGTGCCCAAATTGAAATAATCTAACTAACAAAGTGGAATTATTTCGATTTAATTATAATGTAATTATTTATTTTTACAAAAAAACAACATAAAATCGAACCGACTGCACAAACATCATAATAAATTCAACAACCAAAAAATAAATGTGGAATGGACTGAAATCAATAAAAAAATCAAGCGTTTTTAAAAAGAAACTAAATATCTATAGGAATTCAGGCATATTTTTACTCTCTATAAAAACATCAAAAAACTTGCATTTTTTGTGATAAAAAAATTCCAGGCAATTAAATATTAGGTACCGAAAAAATCTCTGTGTCTTTTTCTTTTATTCTTTAAAATTAAATATTAATGATAGCTCTTTCGCGAATTTTGTCTAGACATAGCATTCTTAATATTAATAAATATTTTCCGTTTGATCATTTTTTTTCTGTTCTTTTTTTTCTAATTTCCGAGAAATCTGCTCTTGCGTAAGGTTTGAAAAACATTCTCAATATGTACCTATTGCCATAAATGAAAAAAATAAAATCGTACTGATATAAAAACATGCATAAATTATTCATTTCAAAATCTCTTATCAAAATGTGCTGTTTCGTTTAAAAACAAGAGATCTATTTTAAAAGGAATAACAGAATTATTAGCTATACATAGAAGTCAAGTCCGTATAAATTAACATTTCTATAGCTGTACAACCGATGATTAGAGACAAATATTTTATTTGTTGGGATCTGAAGTGAAATGAAGATGACATCTAAGGTGGGAAATCAAATTTCACTCGAAAACAACGCTATGCTTTAAAATTATGCTTTTATTAATGATCGAGAAATTCACGCATGAATTTTAAATTATTTTGTTAATGTATTTAAAACATCGTTTCTCAAACTGTGGAGCACGCCTCCCTAGGGGGGCGAGCATATTAAAGAGTCAAAAACAGAAGATTATTTAACAAAATTGTTAATTTACTCATGGTAAACAAACAATATATATTCTGACATAATAAAAAATAAAATACACTTTTATACTGATATAATATACTTATAAATGTATAATGCACAATGTATTTTATAATTAATTTAACAATACTAAGAACTAGGTAATTAATTATCAGTGACCCCATGGGCTTGTCTTATATAAAATTATATACAAAAATTAACACTTATCTTGATCACACATTTGAACGGTCTATAATCAATCCCTTAACTGCCAATTAAAAGTTATGCGATTCGCTCTCCAATGCCACCGTTTTCCACCTAGGTGCGCGTATGTGATGTATAGGGGGGGGGATAAAAATAAGCAAAATAAGCAAGGTAAATCCTTTGCAAGCACTTCCAATGTCTTTTTATTGCATTCCAAGGCCTTTGGAGTAATTTTATCGAAAAGATCGCACTTCGGAAAGACGTATATATACGTCCGGGATAATTAACAGGTTAAAGTCGTATTGCAGCTTTAGAGTCGAAGTACAGTAGTATTGAATTCAATACATTGTTATAGTAAGGAAGGGGGGCGTAATGAAAATTATGATTTAATATTGGGTCGCAAGTGTTGAAAGTTTGAGAAGCACTGATCTATAAAAGGAATTTCAAGAAAAAAAAGTATTCGAAGTTGTATTTTCCTCCAATTTTTTTCTCTCATCTTTCTTAACACAAATACTTTCATATTTAAAATGTGGTCGCGGTAGTTAAGTGGTCAATGCATCGCGGATCATGGCTGGCGTCACGCGAGTTTGAGCCCAGTACCACTAAAGACTCGCCGTGTAGGGGAGCGATGCACGTTAAATCTGTCGAGAGCTCAAACGTCCTCCCGTTGGTGTGGTGTAGTAGTTAGGAGAGGGGGGCGCAGCTCAGGTGTCGTCCACGTCACTTGACCATGGTTCAAAATTACGTGGTTCGTCACCAAAAGCCCTCGTGTAGCTGAACAGTGCGACGTTAATATTCACTCACTCACTCCTTCATATTCAAAATGCTAATTGCGATTTCAAGTTGTTTTTTTAAGTTGATTAGTTTTTATCGTTTATCCCACCCACAAAAATTCTAGGGGCATGGGTAGCCTAGTGGTTAGAGCATCGGACTCCAGACCGGAAGGCGAGGGTTCGATGCCCGTTCCGCCAAATATCCTCCGAATACACACGGAGTACGTGCTCGTTAAATCAGTGGGTCCGAAAGTCTTGTGGGCTGAATCACGAGTGCAGGGGACTGGAGAATATTTCCCTCCCCCTTCAGTTCCATGTCTAAATTGTGGAGATGGAGATAGGTGGTGTCACTATCTATCGTCCCTTCGGGGAATTTCGCCGAGCTAATTCGTACTGTCAACTGTACGGTGCTCAAGGCCAACGACAGGCGTACTTCTAGCCCCTCGCCACGATGAATTTCGTGGGTCTCGATCTGATTACGTCAGACAGGTGGCATTAGCCACAACAACAACAAAAATTCTTTCTTTAAATACTTTTTTTGGAAAAGATTACTTTCTAAACTTTTTTTTTCTCTTCTATTAAGAATTCAAAAACCCTACCTTTCTATGTTTAAATTTATATATAAGATTTAAATATACGTACACATTTTATAATGGTTTTACTTTAAATTTCATTGAGCAATAAAAAAATGAATAAACATGAAAATTATAAGTGTTTATTAATGTTTTTGAATTAACAGATGATAAAGCAAAAATCAAACACACTTAGATATTTTAACAATTATGTCCTATGTTCTTATCTCAATATAATTTTACACCAATCAAACATTTACTCCTAATTACTCATAAAATTGAAGGAAAAAATAAAAAAAAATCTCAAATTATTATTTTATACATACATACTGGTCATTAAAATTGCTACACCAGGAAGAAATGCAGATAACAAAATTATATTTATTCGACAAATATATTATACTGAAAACAAGCGATTAAATTTTCAAGAAATTTGGGTGCATAGACCCCGAGAAATTAGTACCCAGAACAGCCAGCTCTGACAATAATAACAGCATTTATACGGTTGTACCTTGAATCAAACAGAGATTGGATGGTATGTACAGGTATAGATGCCCATGCAGCTTCAAAACGATGCTACAATTCATCGACCGTAATAACTGGCTCATGGTGACGAGCCAGTCACTCGGCAACCATGGACCAGAAGGTTTCTAATGACGAGAGATCTGGTGAACGTGCAAGCCAGGGGAACGGCCGAACATTTTCCGTATCAAGAAGGGCCGTACAATACCGGCAACATGCGGCCGTGCATTATCCTGCTGAAACATTGGGTTTCGCAGGGCTCGAATAAAGGGTAGAGCCAAGGATCATTACACACCAGAAACGTAACGTGCTGTGTTCAAAGTGAGTCAATGCAAACAAGAGGTGACCAAGACGTGTAACCAATAGCACCCCATATCATCACTCCAGGTGAAGGGCCTTTATGACGATGACGAATGCATGCTGTCAATGTGCGTTCACCACGATGCCGCCTAACACGGATCTTGATGCTGAAAAACAGAACCTGAATCCTTCTGAAAAAAATTATGTCTCGTCATACCATTGAAGACGTTTCTGTCTGTGATGCAGCGTCAAGGGTAGCCGCAGCCATGGTCTCCAAGCTGAGAGACCATGCTGCTGCAAACGTCGTCGAACTGTCCATGCAGACACTTGGTGTCTTGCAAACTATCCCAATTCTTGACTCGGGGCTCGTGATGTGGCTGCACTATCCATTAAGGCAATGCAAGTAACATGCCTGTCTTCTCGGCTGCTGTTCAGAGGGGGCACTCGCGTTCCATATTACCCTCCTAAATCCATCGATTACATACTCTGCTAACAGTCATTGGACCTCGACCGACGCGAGCAGCAATACTGCGATACAATAAACCTCAATACCGGTACGCTACAATTGAACCTTTATTAAAGTCAGAAACGTGCTGGTACGCATTTCTGCTTTTTACATGAGGCATCCCAACAACTTTTCACCAGGCAGCAACGTTCAAATGCAATTTGTGTAGGAGATACCGGCTGAGCAATTTCCTCATTTAAAAACATTGCAGGTGTTGCTACTGGTGCCTGCTTTGTCCGAATGCGCTACAAAGCTAATCAATTGCATATCAATGCACTTTCTTCCTGTGGTTTAAATTTCCCTTCTGTAGCCTACCACCTTCTTAGCGTATCAATTTTAATGGCCAGTATAGTATATATATATGATTTAATCGTGTACATTGGTAATGATTACTTTAACGCTGATCCAATTTTAGATGGTTGATTTAATATGGATGCTATTGACGAGGCAGTCTTGTTGACAGATAAATCCAGTTTATTGTCCATGTACACACACACAAGCATAAATATGTACATTACAAAACACAAATAAGACATACGCACGTACTATATTGTGACGAAGATAAAAGAGACTAAGAGAGAAAGAGTTTCCTGAGTCTTGGATATTTATATAAGGCGGCAACAGAAAGTCTTGGAATCCACGTGACTTCCGTGGACGGAGACTATGATTGGGCAAAGATATCGTTTGTGCTAGATTCTGAAGTAATCTTACTTTTAAAAATGCAAGCTGATAACTTTCAAGAGATATGGTTAAAATTATTCCGCTATGCTGGTTGGCTAGTTAATTATTTACGAGGGAGTCCTGAAGGCTAGGACCATTACAAATTAAAAATGTTGTGTAGACGAAATTAAGGGGAATTATTACATATACATATATGTACGAGGTTTATAAAGTATCTCATATATTCAAATTACGGTCAGTACTTGAAGCTTAAGATCAGGAATTTCGAGCGAGAGATTCTACAGTAGACATTAATTTCCTTGATTCCACTAAACAACCGCAGAGTTAAATAATAAAGGACTAATGTGTGTACGCTAAAAGAAGAGATTTAAAATTCACAAGGAGAAGCTTTATCACACAGGGTCAGACTGCTATGCTTTAAAAGAAAATGGAAGGTTATCTGGGGGAAAGGGATTTTTTCGAAAGTGGATAAAATTGCAAGATTTGCGGCAAATAGGGTCCAATTCGATTTAATCAAAAGCAATTAATAAAAGTTATTGTGAGTTAAATAAAAGTGGTCCTCACAATCCACATACAATGTGAAATAGAGAGTAAACTAAAAACTCCGGTACCACCCTCGTCCCCAAGTACTGGCTCAAAATAATGAGATAGTTGTCCTTTGAACTTATATGGTGCAAATTTAATTTTGAAAAATGACA
Source organism: Trichonephila inaurata madagascariensis (assembly GCA_019973955.1). Taxonomy (NCBI): domain Eukaryota; kingdom Metazoa; phylum Arthropoda; class Arachnida; order Araneae; family Nephilidae; genus Trichonephila; species Trichonephila inaurata. The sequence goes on from BMAV01027250.1 coordinate 128,571, forward strand.
AGAGAAATTTAAATGAAGAACAGAGAAATTGTCTTTTGGTCTTCACTGAGTAAATTTTTTCATGAATCCTTTTTTTTTTTTTTTTTTTTTTTTTTTTTTTTGTTATGTGAGGATACTTACAAGGGTTTTTTTTAAAAATATTTTCCTCGTTTATATATGTGGTGGTATGATATCTATATAAACTAGTACCAAACATCACGCGAAGAGGATCGTTTTGGCGTGGTCGATAAAGTACTTGCGTTCGGAACGGAAGGTACCCAGATCAAATCTTTCCTTTCTTCATATTTATATATATATAATTCTCTCCATTGTCCCTTTATATAATTAACCCTTTTTAATTATCTTTAAATAACTGTTAATTCCTTGGTTCAAAACTAACGCGCTAATCTTAATCGTATATGATGGAATAGAAACATTGCATTAGAAAAGCTCATTCCCACCCACTTTAACCAATCACATCTTTTGTTACAAAGGAGCTACGTGATCTTCACTGCCGGTATAAAAGCGAAAGTCTTTTGTGCTCCTCCCTCTTTTTTGTTGTCATGAATATGTGTAAACAGCTGCAGCTGTTTGTCTCTGTAGTAATTATGGGATCGCCGCTGTCTTCGCTGTGTTGCTGGTGTCTGTATTCGTCCCTGTTTTAATATGAAGTACTACTGGGATTGTAAGCTTATGTTGTGTGTGTCAAAATAAAAAGATGAACGTCCATTCTGAAGAAGTTTTCCTGAAAAACCCTAGGTAAACCAACAAATGCACCAACACCGCGTGTGGCGGTTTGCTTCTCAGTAATAGCTAAAGGGAAATATGTGTGAACCTTCCCTAACCGATGGGGGGGGGGGATTCAGGCAGTCTGTAACCAACTTTGGTCGATAGCGAAACCCCCGAAATCGGTGGGTGTGCCTACCCACAAAATAGTAGTTTCCAATTAATATTTAATTGTTTGTGTGGTGTCATGTGTGTCGTCATAATAAATATTTAAAAAACCTGAAAAAACAAGGACTGATATCTTGCATACGCGACACCGCGGCCAACGCTACATATATATATATTCTCATTTTCTCGTCTTTTTTAATTACTACAATCTACGTTGTAAATTCGATACATTTTTTATACTTATTTTCATATTTTTTTCATAACTATAATGAAGCTCTCAAGATATAATTAAAAAAAAATTCGATCTTAAATTTAGAATTATTTAAGACAAAGAGAGTTCGAAAGTTCTTTCGCAATAATTAAAATTGAGAATTGATTTTAGCGTGTCTAGATTTAAATAGAAAATTTGATTTGATTTAATTTAATATAGTAATTAAATTTGATCAATCAATAACACACAAACATATATATATTAATAAAAAAAACTATTTATAAAGTTTTTAAACTTTAAAAGGGAAAAATTTAATGAAATATATTTTAAGGCTGTTTTTTCGGTTAATGTTAAAGAATAGGTCCCAAATTTGGAGCATTTTTTCAGATATAAAAGAAATGAACATTTTATATGATATTCTGGCTTCACTATGCTTTAGAGAGCAGCATGTTTTATCATACTTCCCATTTACAACCGAGTTGAATCATTTTTTTCTGGTGTAAAATGTGTTTCGCGTTTTTTCTCCTATACTGTAATGTTAAATGGTCTATGGGTAATGTTAAATGGGCTAAAAACACTATATTGTTAACAGAGGTATGAGTTATAATATTGCAAATTTCCATGGAAATTGAGGCATTTTTCTGTCTGAAAATGTACTTCGCGTTTAGTTTAAGCTCTCCAACTTTTACCGAAGACAGCCTTAAAAGGTAAACTAAAAATCAATTGAACACATAAGTAAGAATACAATATAAATTGTAATAAATTTTATTGAGAGTAATATAGATAGTTATTATTGAACTTTTTTTTATGTAAACATCGTTGACAATTAAATTGTATATATATAAACACAGCACACACATCATCTTACATTAAATCACAAAAACCTTAATGAAGACTTCGGGCAGAAAAAATTTACCTTTTCTGTCGGCGTAATCGGAATTGAAAACTAGAGAATTGAGACTCTTTTTTTTTCTTCTTTAATTTTTTGCCTCTTTAAAAAACTTTCCAAATGCATTATTTAAATATACCTTAATGTTCTCTTTTAGTGTTGTTGTGTTGTGTTAATTAGGAAAATAGAATTGAAATTACTTTTTCATTTGTGACACCCGTTTTTTTCAAAATTGAGAGATACTTTATTTTAGTTTCTTTTGCTTTTTTGATTTCTTTATATATTAGAGTTACACGTTAGAATTGTCGTTATTTTAAACCACGATTGCTTATTCCACGCATGTGTTTGTCACAGAACAGGAAAAATTTCCTAAAGAAAAGAAAGAAAGTGTGAGAAACTCAGAACAATATTCTTTGCAAACTAAAAGATGACCGATGCCATTGAGCGAGTAAATGAATATATTATAACGTCGCACTATTCAGCAACGCGAGGGCTTTTGCAACGAGCCTCGTCATTTTGAACCATGGTCAAGTGACGAGGACGACATCTGTGCTGGCACCTTTCCCTCTCCAAACTTCCACATCAATGGAAAGACGTCGGAACCTCTACATATTTAACGCGCATCGGCCTTCTCTGCACGGTGGGTCTTCAGTGGTACTAGACTCGAACTCATGACATACCAGCCACAAATCCGTTATCTTGACCCCTAGGCTGCCACGGCCCCGATGTCATTGTCACTCTCTCACTTTGAAGAACATTTGAGAGCTGTCGGCAATGAATCTGTCAAGTGACGAGGATGATATCTGATCTAGCATCCCTCTCTAAAATTTTACACACATTCTTATATGAGAGATAATGAGCACTATAAAGCAACGTGAGGGCTTTGGCGACGGACCTCGTAATTTTGAGCCCCGGTCAAGTGACGGGGATGACACCTGAGCTGGAAATCCCCTCTACAACCTACCACACCACGCCGACGAGAGGACTTTGCGCTCGTGTGGCCACAATAGCCGAGTCTTCAAAGTGTCGGATCGTGGCTGGCCTTGTCACGAGTTCGAGCCCAGAACCACTAAAGACCCGCGGTGTATAGGAGAGATGCACGTTAAATCTGTCGAGAGCTCAAACCTCCTCCCATTGGTGTGGTGTGGTAGTTAGGAGAGGGGGTGCAAGCTCATGTGTCATCCACGTCACTTGACCATGGTTCAAAATTACGCGGTCCGTCGCCAAAAGCCCTCGTGTAGCTGAACAGTGCGACTTTAATATTCACTCACTCACTCACGAGCTCGAAAGATTTAATGCTCGTCAGCCCTCTACACACGATGGATTGAGTGAGTGATTGAATATTAACGTCGCACTGATTTTGGCAATGGACCTCGTAATTTTGAATCATGGTCTTACACAGTGGATACCAGGGCTCAAACTCGAAACACATTTACCACGGGCTCGAGACCCTAATCACTAGCGTTAACATGAGAACATTGTGCCTTGACAAATTTAATGTTCATTGACCCCCCCCCCCTTCTACATTGCGTCTCATTACGCCTAAAATGCATATCTTGCAGCTCCATAATTCACAATTATTCAGTTTTGCAGTTTTGAGAGATATTTAAGCACAGAGACCTACCTCACACTTGTTGAAGAGAATTAGAGAATCATTTTTTTTTTATTTTAAAATTTTTTAATATGAGAAGAGTGACTGAAGAAAAAATATATATAAAAAAGTGTGTGCGTACTTACGTACGCACGTAAGAAGTTATACTTCTTTGGCGTAAAAAGATTGAAATCTTTCTAAAAATCTTTAGCAGGGCATACTGAGCAAAGGACGAAAGGCGGTCAAGAGCAGAGTTGAACGATACTAACCTTCAGTCAATCGGATCAGCCAAACCTGAGATAATCACGATTTAAATAAATTTAAACACCCCCGCTCAGGAACAATAGGACCAATAATATGGGGAGGGGGGTTGAAGGCGGGAATGATCTGTCCCGTTCTGCACATTTCTAGACAAAGTATTTTCGGATCCGTTCCTACGGAACGCAAAGCAAAGGTTCGCTGACGTGGGGGTATCGCTCAGTGGTAGAGCATTTGACTGCAGATTGGGAGGTCCCCGTTTCAAACCCGGGTGTCCCCTTCTTCAAGGAAGGGAAGAGAAAAAATTTTCTGAGAATTTCAAAGGCGGGAATGATTTGCCTCGTTCTGTATATTTCTTGACAAAGGATTTTCGCATCGGTGACGGGGTGCGCGCGCATTGTAAAAATTTACCCTCATCCTATTTCTCTAACGCCCCAAAAGAAGCATAACTTCAAAAATGGAATTATTGTATTCGGAATTATTTGTTACCATGAATATGTTCATCCGTTTATAAATTAATTTTCATTCACAAAGATTGGAAGTAAAAAAAATTAACAATCCATAAAACAAACAATCAATGACTTTCATGAAAGAAAATTGGAAAAAATTATTAATTTTTTTTTCAGATCTATGATTCAAAAACCGATTGTTATCATTATATTCCATAAACAGTATAATTGAAATCTTGATTATAACTGCCGTCTTTGAAGTCACACACACAACACACACAAATAGTTACGGTTGCGAGTGTCGTAGGTGGTGGTATTCAAGTCCAGTCGAGTCGAATAATATATATGAGGTTGTTCAGAAAGTAATTTCGTTTTGGAGAGGGGAATGAATGACGATTTTTTGTAGTGTATACAAATTTTATATGGAACTGATGATGAATATTAGTGTAAATCGTTGTTATACGGAGAAAAGAAAAATATTATCAATCAGAGAGAACCTACATATGCGAAAAAGATTTTCTACGAAATAGAGATTAGAAGAAAAATAATATTTAAATAGTTAATTTCAAAATTTTTAATATTGCCACAAAGGGGTTGAATTTCCTCCAAAAAATGGAAAAAAGACTTCATTAGGGTTAGTTAATTTTGGGCTCAAAATAAAGCTAATTTTTTACAATAAATATAATCAAAAATGATAATTATTGATTGGTGACTAATGATCACTGAGTAGCACAGTGTAAGATTTCACCCAGCAGTGTCGAATTAATTCCAACCTAGTTTTTCTCCGTTTTTCACTTTATTTCGATGTTTTTTTTTTAAATTTAATACTAAAGAAGCCGTTATGATATACCTGAAGAGTTTTTTTCTTGTAACTATTTATATATATAATATATGTCCTCTCATCGCAATAAATGCTGACCTGACTCTTTTTAACTAGAATTACTTTGACTTTTTTTTTTACCATAAAAAAGCTCAAATATACCTAGACTTCATTTTCTCCTTGAAGTACTCTAAGGATAACTTTTTAAAATTTTATATTTTTCTCTTTCTCTATACTCTGTAAAACATCTTTTCGGTATAGCTCGGTTTCGAAATTCTGAAAAACAATTTTTCGATCAATCCTATTGTACATATATTGTTTATTTATAAAAATTAAAAATATAACTTTCATTTTGTTTTTGTTTTTGTTTGTTTGTTTGGAAGAAAGTATGATTAGTTTCCCATGATGCCGAAGAAATAGAGGTAAAAGTTACTCGGCTTTACATTTGATCCGAGATTCTATCAATTACAGACTTGTGAGTTTGTCTTTTAAGGGGACATAGTACAATTCAATTGACAAAAATCAGTCAAAAAATCAAAAATAATTTTTTAGTCTAAATTATTTTTTTATATACTTGTCTAAGAACACACACAAAATTTGAAAGCTTTGTTTATAAGACGCAGAATTATGATAATTTTTACGTTTGTGTGTGTGTTTTTATTCACATTCCAATGGCAAACCAAAACTTTAAACTGACTTATCTCAGAAAGATAAAATAACTAGTTTGTCTTCATTTAAAATGCTAAGGCTTTATTTCTATTGTGCTTAATACTTGGAAATTTTTTTCACTTGTATATAGCTCAGACCTCTGTACAGAGGCTCAACTAGAATTTTTGAAATATATATCTTAGAAATGGGTTTATCCACGTTTTATGACAACAGAGGGGAGAAATTTTAAGAAGAAAACACCGATAATTATATTTCAAATGGTTGTAACTCTGAAAATAATGTGAATTTTTCAAAAATCATAGTTGAGCCTCTGTACAGAGGTCTGAGCTATAGACAGGCAAAATATTATTATAATAGAACCATTTTTCACAAAAAGAGAACATTTTGAAAAAAGGTTATTCTAAGTTAATTTTTAGCCGAAATATTGTATTTAAATATATTTTTTTTTCTCAAAATGGCCTTAAAACAATTTTATACATGTATTCTAATATCAAGAAAATTATCCATTTATGCGCTATTTTTAAATCACGGTTTCGAACGTAGTCGGATACCTTAAAGTCTCACTATAAAGTTACGTGAAGGCTATTGGAGACGGATCTCATAATTTTGAGCCTCATTCAAGTGACAAGGACGACACCTGAGCAGACAACCCCGACGGGAGGACTTAAAGCTCGACAGATTTAACGTGGAGCAGCCTCATCGAAACGGAAGATCTTTAATGGTACCAGGACTAGAACACACGACTGTCCAGCCACAAGTTCGTAGCGATTAGGGTTTGCAATATGGAACGGAAGTTCAATAATGGTATTCGGTAATTTTTAGATCTTAATACCGGGATACCGGCTTTAACACTGGTACTAGAAATTTTAGAAAAAGAAAGGAAACACAAGTTTTTCTTTGTTTTGTTTGTCAGTTTTATTAGAGAGTGTAAATATCACAAAAAATAATTTTTAACTTATAAATTACAACAGTATATAAAGAACCAGAAAAAAGTAAAAGAACATTTTACTTATTTAAATCACAAAAAGTGTAATTATTTATGTTCTTTAAATTTATACTTTAAAGTTATCATGGGATATTATTTAAGAGTATGACGTGGTGGGCGCCAAATGATAAGGGACAGACGGGGAAGGGGTTCTTTACTAAGCCCACTAGTTATTAAAACACGTTTATTAGACAAAACAAACACATTTACATACATAACTAGAGAACTAACAGTTGACAGAGTTGAAAGGGATCGGAGCGCTTGTTCATACGTCCTTACAGCTCCGAAACTTGGCCATCACTGAAGATTGTTCTGTTCGCTAGAGGGCGCGAAAGTCTCTTTACTGTTAATATGGAAGAGTCTAAGAAACGGGGGGTTACAAGAGTATATATATAATAAATCTGAAAAATATTTTGAACTCGAAAGTATGATATGCAAATACAATATAAATTAAACTCGCCAATTTAAAAAAAGTATCGTAACAATACACACTTTCTTCACAACTACAACCTTGTCTTCACAGATAAGAATCCTTCGCGTGTGCAGTATCGCTCTGAGTTGCAATAGAATAGTTTTGACCCACCTTCTTGGATGATTCACATATTTTATCACTTCTCTTAATTGTATGATGCAACTTTCACAGTTTAATTAATTTTGCCTGTTAGGGAGACATAAAAACAAAAACGTATACTATTTTGTTATGTTGGCGATCCCTAAACATACAGTGGAGACAATTTTAAAAATTTCTAGTAATTACCGAAAAAACGGTATTTTAACTTGTGAATACCTGTATTACAAAATTGTACAAATGGCTCAAAATACCGGTATTCGGTATCCCGGTATTGCAGTCCCAGTAGCCATAATCACTGGGATATATAACATAAGATACAACAAACTTCTACTAAGCAAATATTCCGCTATGGGTGGTTATGTATTCGTCAATGCATAGTAAATGATCAGCCTGAATAAGATATCATGAATTGAATAATCTCAATAGTCAAATGCTTTCCGGTTGTATTCTTCGAAAAACTGGGAACTGCGACGTTGTTTTATTGTTCTTTCACCTTTCTTGTTTTGAGTAGATACCCAATAAGAACAAGTTTAGCAGAAATCAAATCCCAAGGGGGTTTACAGGGGAGTTATACAGAAAAAAAAATCGTTTTTTGATGGTTTTTGAATCCCGTTTCTTTTAATGTGGTAAGAAAATTTGATGAAATCGATTGCGAGGGAGCAGCCGAGGCATAAAAGTGATAAATATTCTTTGTTTTAGAAATTTAAATCTTGTCTATTTAGTTAGTCAATAGTTTGAAATCATGGGGCACGCGCAAAGTTGTTTATGTTCACTAAGAACATTACAATATGGTTACCTTGATATTTTTGCAGTTTTTGGATTATTGTGCAAGTTTTCAGTACTTTTTAATTTGCATTCATTATTAATTTTAATATACATTATGTAATTATTTTATTAATAATATATAAAAATACAATTATTATTATATGTAATAATCATATAATATTCATTATTTATAATTGTTTTTTTATTATATTTATTTATAAATACTATGACATGTTATGTTCTTTATTATTACTTATGTTCTTTATTTATTATTATTTTGTTATTTATTTATAATTAATGTTATTTATTGTATTCATAATATTGCGTTATATGAGTATTCTTATGTATGATTTTTATATTACAATGCGATAATTATTCTTTTTTATAATTGCTATTAAATTATATTATTATATATAATAATTATTATTATAAATCATACTATATTAATATTATATACAATTACTATTAAATTATATTATAAGATTATTATTATGTACTGCATAATATTATTAGTACATGTAACTTTTTATTTGATTATATTGTTATTCATTATTTATTGATTGATCTTGGTTATTTTCAATGTCTTTCTATATTCTTCTTTTGAAATATATTTAAATTATTTCAAAACTTTTTTAAAATTACCTTCATGACGATTTGATACCGCTAGGCTGCCATCTTGGGTTCCACCAGCGATTGGCGTGATTTCTTTATCGCGCCAAGAAGCGCTTGGCGCCATGCTCCATGATATCAAACTAGCACCTCTATTTAAATGCAAGAGGCGAGTGCTATACGAATATGCTCGGCCCCCTGCTTTAAACGATGTTCCTAATTACTCACTAACCAAGATCAATCTTTAAGCTGATGATACGGCCATACACACAACTTACAAAAACCTGACAACTATATCTTACGCGATTAACAAGCATCTTCTACAAAATTTCTACGACAAATGGAAAATTAGTATATATCGAGGTGGAAAAATCCACAGCCATTATTTTCACAAAAAAGCACTCACTGCTATCACCACTCATCATGTATTACGCTTGTCCAGTATGGGGATATGCTGCTAATACAAATATTAAAATTCTTGATACTCTGCAAAATTCTCTAATACGTATGATTGCCAAAGCCACATGTGCAATGACGACATACGTAATGCATTAAAAATTACTAGTTTTAAATCTCATATTCAGAAAATAGCAATTAAGTTTTTCAACGCTCTACCTGAAACCAATAATTCTAATATGCATAACTTAATTCCTTACATTCCAAATGATAACACTAAAAGACCAAGAGAATTCTTCTTGATTCTTATAATCTTCCTTAAACTTAATTTTTCATGCAATAAATTTTTTATTGCACCATAGTTAGCTAAAATTTTACTTTCTTTTACATTTTGTCACTATTATATAATTTCTCTTTTCCCCATTGGACAAGCACCTCCCCATTTTCTGAATCTCAGCCCCCAGGGCAGCCAATTGGAGTCACTGTTCACTGTACCCAGTATCCAATCAGAGAGCAGCCTCTAAGCTCTCAACCAAGCCAAAAAACTCTAAACTTTTTTCGCCCAGATGAAGCACCATAGCCACGCCTCCCAGATTCCATCGTTCGACCAATCGCCGTCATGCCACTCAGCAGAATGGGAGAAACACGACTTTCATCAAGCCCAACATCAAAAACTTGTCACGATATGGGATTGAGGACTGTTTTACAGTCCAGATGCCCAAAGAATAACGCCCATTCAACGCTATACGAATATCTTTAAGTACAGTCAAAGGCTGAAGTGATAGCACTTAGATAACAATGAATTTAAAAGAATGTAACCATACATTGTCATGAGATACCCAGCGAAGCGGGCGTTAGTGACTAGTATGCATATAAAGTTCAAGAATCGACCTTGTACGTTTCAATTCTATTGTTAATTTAGTTTAAGTGTGACACTTTATTTGCGCGTTTTGTTTCAAATATTTCTCGAAACACTTTTCTAAAAATAAAGGAAGACCCGACTCTCCGATTAAAAAGGATTTCACAAACTTTCTCACTTCCTCGTGGCCAAAAGCTGATATAATATCGTAATTGAGAAACCGCAGCAGACTCACCGTAACTGCACCCATCTGAATAATCAAAAATTTTATAACCAGACCATCCAGACAATCGTAAGACCCTTTCCGCGTTTTAAAATAGCCCCGAAAGGCGACGTCGCAATCGCATTGTTTCGGGAATTTTGTTGTTCTGGCACCACCTTTGGTTATAGCAGGTGCGCGCTCTTCGGGCAGTTAAAAGGCGACAAAACAAACGCGTTTCATAAACAGGACCTTGCTCAACATTTGATGGCTCCGCACACTTCCTGCCCTGGCATCAGGAAATGCGAATACCTAATTTTACTGCTTCTGCGAGTCATAAACGAATGGAACAGATTTATTCATCTTGTTACAACATTTGTTTTGGGGAAAATTGATTTTTAATTTTCCGTAACCCAAATGGAGAAATCGATGAGAGGATTTGTTTCAAAAACCCCTTAAATTGATTTTGAGAATCTTCTTGGGCTTTTAGAAAAATATTTTATCATAATATTAATAAATTGAATATAATATTTTGAGATATTTCCGTAAAATCCGGTGTATAACACGCACCTATACTTAAGGGTTGCAATTTCTTTTTAGGTATATTCGCCGTATAACGCTCCCACCCCTTTTTTTTAAAAAAAAAAAAAAAAAACCTGAAATATACGTATAAAATGTTATGTTATGCTATGTTATGGTTTTTTAGTGCCTCTGAGACCCAAACTCATGAGTCAACAAAATTAACACCGTCAATACCAGTTCACGATGATAACCACTCGACTAGAGTGAGTATATAACAGTGATATATGAAGGACCGTCATATGAAGGTGCTAATATATCAGAGGCGTAGCTACCGCCGTATCAATGATACGGACTCCCCAAGCTACAGGGACCCCATAATGTGTAATTACAGTTCACTAATAGGGTTCCAATATCTAAAAAGGGCTCCGAAGGAATTTTGATACAGGGCCCCCTCAGAGCCAGCTACGCCAGTGTAATATACGTATACATTACATCTATTGAGATTTAAGGCCTTCACATTGGCAGGACGAAATGAAAAAGGCACTAGTTCTAATTTCAAAATACAATTTAGGGTTTTAAATCACAAGCTAGTCAGCGGATCTTTGAAAAACAAGAAATTGACAGATTCATTGTCCAATGAGAATTGTTCATTGGTTCATTGTTCACTAGATTCACTTTTAGTACGCGGCACCAATTTGAATTTTAAAAGCATGTATCGTATCAAATGGGTGAAATGAAATAACTTGTTTACGATTTTCTGGCGTAACAATGCTATAATACCTTGCAATAATGTTATACCATGATAGTCATGACACGATTTTTTTAAAAAAAATCTATGAAATGTTTGTGTGGGGTATAAATAATATTCTTTCAAAAAACAAAAAATTGCATTTGCACACATGATTTTTTTCATTAATTAGCACATATATTTTTATAAATTATTATTTTCCCCTTGATCAAAATTGATTCCTTTTAATTATTTGATTATATTCTTTATGAACGTCACCTTTTGAAACAACACGAAGACTACTGGCGACGACCCTGGTAATTTTTGATGAGGAGTGAGTGAGTGAATATTAACGCACTGTTCAGCTACACGAGGGCCTTTTAGCGACGAACTACGTAATTTTGAACCATGGTCAAGTGACGCGGACGACACATGAGCTGGCACTCCTGTTCTAACTACCACATCCCACCAAAGGGAGGACATTTCAGCCCTCGACAGATTTAACGTGCATCTCTGACCTACACGGCGAGTCCTTAGTGGTACTGGGCTCGAACTCGTGACAAAACCAGCCACGATCAGATACCTATACCACTCGGCTACCGCGGCCACTTTTTGATGAGGAAGACACCCGATTTAGCACTTCACTCTTCAAGCTTTTACTCCATGTCAGCGTGAGGAATTTAAACATCGATATATTTAACATGCCGTAGTTTCTACACAGTGGGCTTTTATTGGTTTCAGGATTTGAAACGAGATCCACGATTTTATGACCATGTTCACTCGGCCATCTACCATTGCCACATAGTATGAATCAAATTTAATAAAAGTTTATACTATTAAAATTTTTTTAAAAAAATACGATTTTTTGCAGATTTTATATTTACTACAAATAAAAATAGCTGTACCGATGTATGTTTGTTGGGGAAATACAGTCGAACCTCTGTATAACGAACCGCTAATGGCCGCGGTAGACGAGTGGTATAGGTATCGGATCGTGGCTGGCTTTATCACGAGTTCGAGCCCAGTACCACTAAAGACCCACCGTGTAGGGCAGCGATGCACGTTAAATCTGTCGAGAGCTGAAACGTCCTCCTTTTGGTGTGGTAGTTAGGAGAGGGTGGTGCCAGCTCAAGTGTCGTCCACATCACTTAACCATGGTTCAAAATTACGTGGTCCGTCGCCAAAAGCCCTCGTGTAGCTTGAACAGTGCGACGTTAATATTCACTCACTCATAACGAACCTCTATATTGCGAATTTTTCTATATAGCGAGCTTTTTCCTGGAACCTTGAACATTTCACGATTTTCTTCGTAAAATAACCTCTGTATAGCGAAGTGCATTTTCTATATAACGAACTTCTTCTTTTGTGATTCAATTTTT
>BMAV01027250.1:151016-174371 GCA_019973955.1 Trichonephila inaurata madagascariensis
GAGGAGCGAATCGCGTAACTTTTTATCGGCAGTTAAGGGATTAATTATATATATATATAAACCGTACACAAATATATTTTATAAACCATCTATCTCTATATATATTTAATAACTTCTTTGACACACCAAAATCTCCCGTTAAAATATTTATTTGTGAAGTATTAATATGAGTGCAAAGTTGTGCAAAGTTTTTAGATGGGTAGAATATTCAAAAAATGTTCCTTTAGTGTTGTAATTTACAGTTTCGAGAAATTACAATTTAAATTGAACTCTTTTACCTTTAAGTAATGTATTCCCGTACCATAGTCTGAATTACTAAAATACTTCTGATTTATTTAAAGTAAAAATTTAAACTGTATAAAAATACAAGGATTTAAAGTTGTTTAATCTTCAATAAATTTTTTTTTTAAAAAAAACCAATATTTTTTTTACCAATTTTTGTGAAGTGACCAGCTTAATGCATTTTTATGCAGTTTATATCCTCGAAAAACCACCAATAAAAATAACAATTTAATGCCCAAATCTGTCTTGAATAAATGCAAAAAATATGAGTTGATTGACTGTTTGTTAAATTCTCCCACTAAAGAAACAGGAGGGCTATTGGCAATGGACCTCGAAACTTTTCAAACACGATTTAATGACAATCACAATACCTGTGAGCTGATATTCCATTCCTTACCCCCGTAACACACTTGGCCTAGGAAAGAACAATAACCCCAACAGTAATACATATAAATCATAAAACAAGACGAATTATCAGTGATATCATTTGAGCATGTGGTTCGATTGAAGCTTTGCCAGCCACATAACATGATAGGTTACGTGGATAAGCGTTCATGTCTCACTACAACGCAATACAAGAGCTATTGGCGACGGATCTCGGAATTTTGAACCACGATCAAGTGATGACGATGGACTCCCTCTTCCTCACCACGCCAACAGGAGGACTTCGAGCCACAACAGATTTAACGTGCATCCCCTATGGTCCCCTGAATGGTGCGTCTTCAGTTGCATTAGGGCTCGAACTCATAACATATCGGTCACAAGCTCTTGACATTGCACATGCATCGCCCGTGGATACCATAATCACGTCGCTACTGCAGCTAAGTACAGGGACGTCTTAAAGCCCTGGGCCCCTTTACAAATGGGGACCCCACCTATGAACCTTAAAAGTAAACATTACGTAGCATACTTTGTCAAATACTTATACAAACTATAACCCGAAAAAAATGAATGTGCATGATTTACAATCGCACTTTACAGCTCCACCGACTGCCGCCTTTTGACTGAATGAGTAATGTTGGTGTATGGTGGTAGGCCTAGGCCTTTGCGTGGACGACGGTCATCACCCGTAGCCAGTTGACCTATCATTCGAAATTCCCAGTTTCTTGGAGAATACAACCGGAAATAACATTTGACCGTTGTAATTCTACGAATTATGATCTTGAGGCTGAGTCGAGTACGAGACGAAGTCCCCATTGCCGCCGAGGCCCTGGTCTCATGCTCTGTTGGCCCATGTCTTAAGGTATTCGGCTACGTTCGGAACCGTGATCTTAAAAACGCGTATAAATGGATAATTTTCATAATATTTAGTGTCACTCAGATTAGAATACATGTATAAAATTGTTTTTAAGGACATTTTGACAAAAAAAATTATTTAAATACAATATTTTGGCAAAAAATTAACTTTGAATAATCTTTTTTCAAAATCTTCGTTTTTGCGAAAAATGCTTCTATTACAATAATATTTTGCCTGTTTATAGCTCAGTCCTCTCTACAGAGGATCAACTAGAATTTTTGAAAAAATCACATTATATTCAGAGTTACCACCAATTGAAATAATTATTGGCGTTTTTTTCTTAAAATTGCTTCCCTCTGTTGTCGTACAATATGGATAAACCCACTTCTAAGTTATATATTTCAAAAATTCTAGTTGAGCCTCTGTAGAGAGGTCTGAGCAATATACAGGCAAAATATTATTATAATAGACGCATTTTTCACAAAAGGGGAGTATTTTGAAAATGGGTCATTCTATGTTCATTTTTTGTCAAAATAGTGTACTTAAATAATTTTTTATTGTAATAATATTCTTAAAACAATTTTATATATATTTTTTAATCTAAGTGACACTAAATAACATGAAAATTATCCATTTATATGCTTTTGCAAAATCACGGTTCCGAACGTAGTCGGATATCTTAAGATATCTCTGGCTGAGTACAAAAAATTTATTTTAGTTTCTGTTTTAAACGTCTGAAATATTAATAATTGGGTGTTAGAGTTTCAATTACGATTCGAAACAGCTTGTGGAATTAATTTTTCTAATTGCAGTTTTACATTCCGAAAATCCAGATTCGTTATTACGCATCGATAAATAATTATGCACACACACTTCGCGCGGATTTAATTGAAATACACAAGATTTCAGGCCAGCTATAAATCCTTTAAAAAAAATAAACGTAACAGATATCCTGTTTAATTGTTATTCCATGTATCAAAATTTGAAAAGTTTGAAAACTTTTAATAATATACGTCGGCCCTTACGTTTTTTGAAGAAAAAAAATTCTACAGAAAATCTCCTTTGCAGTACTTAATTGATAATTTGGGTATTTATTTCGAAAACAGACGTGAAAGAGCATTTTACCCTCCACTAGATAAATGCTTTTAGTTTAATTGATACCAACGTGTGCAGAAACGACAAATAATTTTTTTTAATACAATGAAAAAATACCGATTAAAAGTTCTAGATGAGCATCAAGATTTTACAGATCCATTCGAGTTTAGAACCTAAGCAGCGGAATGATTTTAATCCTATTTGAAAGGTAATCTTCTTAAGTTTTAAACAACCCTTTCCCAAAAATCGGGTTGAAATTTTAACCAAACAGAATTTAGAAAAAGAAGAAAAAAAAAACTTTATAATTTGGAATCAAAACCTAAGCTTCAAATATTAAATCGTTTTTTCTCATGTCTCATATCATCCAATTAGCTGTACAAATGCTAAGCCGATTAGCAAAACATTTGTTAATAATCTTTTATTGCTAAATTATTGTAATGAAATGAAAAAAAAAGAACATAACTTACGCAGATTTCGGAACACACACACAAAAAAAGGGTTTAAGTATGCTACATGAACTATAACTCTAGTGGAATTAAAAGCAAAAATGATTTTAAGTAGCTAATTATAGGGAGAAGTAACACTTTCTCGATAAATCTCGCTAGAGTAATTCTGTAATTTGAATGATTTCCACCATTTTTTTTTTTCAATCTTTCGTAACTTGATCATTACGGCTCTAGAGAAATAGAAAAACTGTGCTTTTACTAGTTTTAATCCGGGTAGATTTAATTACACTGTAAATCGGGCGGGTTTTCGATAACAACGGTTCCAGATTCACAATATTTAATAAATTACAAAATTAAAGGAATGCGCAAGAGAGGGGGAGGTGGAAAAAAAAAGTTAATCTTCTTCGCTAATTTGCGAATATTAAGAACTTTTACTTATCGAATATTTTTCTTGGTTATTTTTCGCATTCCAGAAGATACAATGTAGCAGAAACAAACGGCTGCGCAAATCGTCGTAAATTTTTATACGGAATATTTTGTGTGTCCAGAAAAATTAATTTATTTTCGCGTTTCTTAGTTTGAGAAAAGAATGATATCTGTTGGATATGTGAAAATTTTAGTAAAATTGTTTTTAGTTTTCCTCAACCACGAAAGAGGAAAAATCCCATCTTGATAATTATTAATAATATCATTCCTTTTGCGTGCTCGTGCAAAAAAAATGAAAAGATAATTGTTTTGTGGAATTAAAGGGCAACTGTTTCCAATTTTTAATTTAGTGTTTATTCTTTTGCTTTAATTAAAATGTTCCTTTCGTGGAAGATATTAATCAGAGATATTGTTTTAATAATTTTAATTGACTCTTTCCGCTAGAAATATTTGTTAAAAGGAAAAAAAGTTAAGCCATTTATTCTGGATGCATTGTTAAACTGCCTGAAATCATATGCTCGGATATTGATGCAATAATTAATATTTCAAAACCGATTTGTACTGAACCGCACGCGCCGGTAGCTCTTGGCGAAATATATTAAAATAATAAAAATTCAAAATAGCACATTTCAGATGAATAAGTTTTCCATTTCCACGTTTAAAATTAATGTATTATTTTGTAAAAAATATTTTTTTAGCATCAATTGAATGCAATAAAGTTTTTAATATGAGATTTCAAATCTTATAATATAAATGAATTAAATATTATAAGAGTGATTATACACACAAAGTGAGATTGATACATAAGATGAAACACACTTTCTATTCTCATTTATGGACTTGATAGAAAAACGAGTTACACGCATAGCTACGATACAACTCAGCTTTACTCTACTGTTCATTTCTATTTTATAAACCTGTAAATCAGCATATTTTCATGTCTCTAAAAAAAATTGATAAATTCTATGGGATAAATGTCATCCAATACTCTTAAAACCAATGTATCTGAGAAATTTTCAGAACTTTTGGAGACATTTAATTATTATTTTGTAGACATTAATTATTTTCTCAAAAATTTGGAAGCAGAATGTGTTAATGCTTTATTTTTGAGTATTTACCACAAAGAGCAGACATGCGAAGTAGACGGCATTTCTCGAGCAAATCGCTACAGAATTCGAATGAGTTTCTTTGACAACCCAAGCTTCATTGACTGAAATTGTAATAATTGATTGTTTTATGACAGCTGTGTGTGTGTGTGTGCACTCTCAGAAGCATCACAAAGACTACTGGCAACGGTCCGCGTAATTTTGGACAAACAACGCTTTTGAGATGACTTTCCACTTAACAAATTTGGACACCTCGTTAACGTGAGGACTTTGAGCGTCAACGGATATAATGTGCGCTAGCATTGATACGCGGCCAATCTTTAGTGGCATCAGGACTCGAACTATAACAGCCAATGAGCTCATGGCCATGATCACGCGACTGTTTCACTCGTCAGGCGTAAAAAGTAGTGACCATTGGCTATTTAAATTGTTATTTTTGAGAAAAACAAAACGTATTCTCTCAAATTTCAAGATGTTTAGAATATTTTGAGCCCTGGCCGGAGTAAAACAAATAAAAAAAAATATGAAAAACTTAATTTGAACTCATACGTCGGCATTTTCACCGGCTGAAATAGCGTATAAATTCATATAACTAGAGTGACCAGTTTTTTTACAATAAAAAGAAGGATGCGCGCGAAAAATTTAAGAAAAAGTTACAGCGTAAATATATGAAACATTTGTGATACCCCGCGCGCTGAGGGGTATCATCTCATCACCATCCACGTGACCTATGTTTGAGGGAATGAAAGATGGATCATTAAACTCTGCCATAATAAAATTAGTTTATTATGATCTTAATTTATATTCAATACAACAACACTAGTTTAGGAGGCTTATGATCAGGAGTGATACGACTTAAACCGTAATTATGAGAAATAGCGCAATGAACCACTGTATCTGTATTTATAACTGATTTTCTAGCTTATTAGAATCCGCTCTAGTCTTACAGCTTAAGCAAACTGTCTTACCGCTATTTCCTTGGCGAACAGCTACAGTCCTTATAGCTTCAATTTATTCTTCGATCCAACTTGATCCGGCTAAGGGAATACTCTTCTGGTCTCAAACCCACTTATTAATCAGCTTCACTAGCACTACTAGACCGACTCATAGAACATAGAATACACTAAGGTTTTTCTTCCAAAATTTCACCTAGAGCTTTACCTCACTTCACGTAGCTTTACTTAGTGCTTAACGCGGATACTAACGTCCCAATATATACAATTCCTAATTTGCATAACCACGCTCTCTTCTTGGGTTGGTTGTAAAGAATTGCCATTCTGGCCCCAAAGATATCCAAAGAGGATTATTAGAAGAAGTACCGATAAAGACCTGTAACATATTTTATTAACTCAAATAAAAATACGATAATTAAGCTTGTATTCCTTTTAATTATTTACTTGCATGAGTATTTTCTCGTTGATTTTTTTTTTTTTGTCAATATATTATTTTCTAATACATCGGAAATTTCGGAGCAAAAAATATTATTTATATTGAGCTTTACAATAAGTGCTACAGCTAAAGTATCAACATTCAATCTTGATTTCTCACCTGTCCCAAAATCATTACCAACTGAAAAAACTCTTACAATTTCTTCATTAGTTCCAGGTCATCACAACATAAGTTCGACAACAATAACTAAATTATCATATGGAAAGTGTTCCTTTTTGATAAGGTTAAGTATTTCCACCCAACTTTTATCAATTTCAGCATGCTGATTTACCAATTGTTCTAATTTATATTAAAATGTAAATATAAATTCAGTCTTCAAATTTATTCAAACAGATAAATGTCATCAATTTTAATATCAGGCATTTCTTTAGATATAAAACTCAACACAATTTTCTATATCTTCCCAATTTGCTTGCGATGAAGTAAAAAAAACACCATTGAAAACTGTTATTTCCTGTGATATTTGTTTCAGACCTTTCTTCGATATATTGGAAACATGTTTGGTTCATCTCTGAATAGAGATTAACAAATCAATTATAAAATATTGAAAAGGAGGACAAGTAGAGGCGCACTTTTCGAGGAAGGACAGAACCTATAAAAGGATGACTATCCTCTCTAAAGGAGGACGGTTGGTCACCTTAATATAACGAATTTATTTGTGTGTGGCGGTAATATGTTTTAGATGTTAGTCTAAAACGGGCAAAGGCAAACGTCGGAAAGTTGATGTATAATAGGGTTCCTTCAGGTATAATACATGACCAGGCACTGAGCCCATCGATAGCTAGCTATCGAGTGGTATAAATACCAACTGTTTGATGTTGGAACCATGGCATTAAAGAGCAGGGGTGTCCAACCCAAATGACCTTGCGGGCCACTTCGGAAAAACATTATAATCTCGTGGGCCGCACATAAAAATATGTACATTTATATCAGATTTGGAAACAAAAAAACATTAATTGGAGTGAAAATTTAAAACAAAATGAATTATTATTATTGTTGTTTTCATTATTTTTCATATATACCCCCCAGACATAGATAATATAATAATGTTTATACAATATAATAGTGCAATGATTAGATAATGTTTAAAATATTATGTTTGCCATTTTCTTGAAAATTACGGTGTTCCTTTTGAATTGATCTTCCGTTACTCATTATTAAAATTTGATTGTGCTGTCATTCGCAAACGATTAAGTATACATTGCTTTTTATCTTAACACAGTCCTGAACATTTTTTTTAAACTTTAAAAAACATCTCTGACTGCCTCTTGCTTTTCGGACGATGATGATGAGTTTGGTGTTTTATGGCGCAAGAGCCAGTTTTGGCTATACTGCGCCAAACATTCATAGGTCTGTGGTCTGAACGGGAAAAGAAAAAAAGGAGAAATTGGATGACAAGATGGAGGGTCGAAAATAGAGAAGGATCACTGGGGTACCCCGGGGTCGTGACACCCGTACCCACCTAAGGAAGGTGAACCCCCTGAGGGGCTTGCTTTTCGGACACTCCGAACAGAAAAGGAGGAGGAGAAACGAAAGTCGCACACACAGAGAATCATGTACCATCCATAGTAAAGGATATGCATAATGCAATTCGGAATTTATTCAAAAAGTTATTTATTATAGTAAAATCCAACGCAACTGTTTGATAAAATATAAATCTATTTTAATCTAAAGGACGTTTCTATTATCAAAAAGGATTTATTTTAAAACAAGAATAGGTAACAGGCAAATACATTGTAGATTTATATATATATATATATATATATTTCACCTTCAATGAATTTCAAAATGAAAAAAACTTTAAAACCCTGATATTAAAATTTTTTTTAAAAAGAGTAGGTGGGCCGCAACTTACGTACTGACGGGCCACATGCGGCCCGCGGGCATCGTGTTGGACACCCCTGCATTACAGTAATGGACCAATGCTGTGCTGCCGGAAGAACTGTTATTTTATTAGGATGGGGGAAAAACAAGGATGCTTTCTGGTAAGAGGACAGTGATCAACCCCCTCTTGTTTCTACTCTAGAACATCCTTAGTGTCAAGACAGAAAATATTTTGTCAGTAAAGAAGGAAGTAAATCAGTGTGTGTTTAGTTATCTCAGTCCGGAAATTTTGACGGTCTCAAAAAATAGCTATCCATAAAAACTTACGATCGGAAGGACCAACGGCCTCATGAACTCGTGTCCGAGCTTAGTTATCGAGCTCGAGCTTTAGTTGTGTTTTTAACGTGTAAAATTATCTTTTTGATCCAACATTTTAACAGCGATACTTACTATATGATTGACGAGTTTACTCGCTATAGCTTGATTTCTGTGACACTCATCAAAAGGGGACACCACAGTATAAACTGGTTAATTAAAATTTGTTTCAATAATTCAATTACAATTTATTTTAATTCGTAAAAAATATCATGCGTTACTAAAAAAATGTACTTGGGAAAAAATTACAGTTAGTTTTTTTTGTTCTCTTTATAAATAAATTTACTCGTGTTAAAAGTATCCTCACGTAAAAATATTTTATTGCAAGGTAGAACGAAAAAGCTGCGCATTTTTTTTTTTTTTTTTTTTGTACTGAAATTTCTTTATTTAATTTTCTTACTAATAATAATTTTCAGATTTAAATGTTGTAAGCTCAACAATCACTTCACCCTTAATGAAATTTCTTTTTTACTGGATTTTCTGTTGTTTTACAAATCTGGATGCGAAGTACAAGAAAAAGAAAAACAATGTATTTTATACATTTTTATTGAACATAAATAAAATATATATGTTATAATTGTGCTATCGCAAACAATTCGAAAGTGATGCGAAAAAGTTCAACATTTGTTAGGGTATCTAACAACGTTCGGATCCGCGATTTTGAAAAAGCGTGCAAACGAATATATTTTTTTTAATATTTAATGTCACTTAGATTAGAATACACGTAATGAATAAAAATGATTCAAATGCGATATTTTGGGAAAACATGAACATAGAACTACCTGCTTTCAAAACATTCTCCTTTTACGCGGAAAACGCTTCTGTAATAATAATATTTTGCGTGCGTGAGTGAGTGAATATTAACGTCGCACTGTTCAGCTACACGAGGGCTTTTGGCGACGGACCTCGTCATTTTGAACCATGGTCAAGTGACGAGGAAGACACCTGACACCCCTCTCCTAACTACCACACCAACGGGAGGAGATTTCAGCTCTCGACAGATTTAAAGTGCATCGCTTCCCTTCACGGTGGGTCTTTACTGGGATCGAACTCATGACATACCAGCCACGATCCGATACCTTGACCACTAGGCTACCCCAGCCATGACTTCTCCAGAGAGCCTGAACTAGGATTTTGGAAAAATCCACGTTATTTTTAGAGTTTCTATCAAATAAAATAATTATTAGTGGAGTTTTTTTTTTTTTTTTTTGTTTTGTTAAAATTTTACCTCTCTAAACATGGATAAATCCACTTCTAAAACATCCTAGTTTAGGTTCTTTGTACAGCTGGTCTTGTCATGAGTGCGATCCCAGTACCACTAAAGATGCGCCGTGTAGGGCAGCGATGCACGCTAAATCTGTCTAGAGCTAAAACGTCCTCCCTTTGGTGTGGTAGTTAGGAGATGGGGTGCCAACTCAGGTGTCGTCCACGTCACTTGACCATGGTTCAAAATGAAGTGGCCAGTCACCAAAAGCCCTCGTATATAGCTGAATAGTGCGACGTTAATATTCACTCACTCACTTGTACAGAAGCATGAGCTATATATAGGCAAAATATTATTATTAAAGAATCATTTTTCGTAAAAAGATAATGTTTTGAAAATAATTAATTCTCTCTGTTCAGTTTTTACCAAAATATTGCATTTAAATAGTTTTTAATCATAATACTTTTCTCAAAATAATTGTATACGTGACACTAAGTGACACTAAATATTAAAAAAATATACACTATATTCGCTTTTACACTTTTACAAAATCGCAGTTCTGAACACACAGTCGGATACTCTTTGTTAAGATAAAATGTAATAATTCTAGACCTTTAATTTAATAATATAAAATTTTACTAATTTTTAATAGTTTTACACTATACAAACATTTTTGATTCAGTGAATATGTTTCTTTTAGCTATTAGCTTGAAGGATAAAACTTTATCAGAAGCTATTAAATTTTTTTTTTATGATAATTAACCATAAATGATTTTAGAACATAATTAAGAGCTCCTAACATTAGGTCACATTTAGGTCATTGGCGTAACATGTATGACATCATTCTGTACAATGCAAAATTAAATTACGATGCATTCCCCCCTCTCTCCCCAAGGTTTGTGGGTACTTATAGTGGCGTAAGTGGTCATCCTTGACTAGTTTTACATTGGTTTTTCATGCTTCTTATATAATTTTCTATCTAGTGGCTGCAAATCGTATTCTCTGAAAAAAGCATTTTGTGTGTGTAGCCCATATTAAACAACAAATGCTCTGGTTCGTTGGTTTCATTGGCACCTAGCTTGGCCCAGTTTCGCCAAACACCTGTTAATCTATTAGTAACCATCTGTATTGGCGTACACAGACTATTTTTATCGGAGGTGTTACATTTAAAAAAAACTTGGATGTAACCTCTTTATGCTAAAAATTAAAACTCTAGATTTAGGGGAGGGCTTTTCAGTAAGAATGAGGTAGACAGTTATATTAGCGTCACATTATAAAGTAAAACGAGGGCTATTGGTTACGGACCACGCCATTTTGAATATCGGTCAAGTAGCAAGGACGACACATGAACTGGCAACTCCCTTTCCTAACTAAAACATCACACCAACAGGAGTACATTGAGCCTCGTCAGATTTAACGTGCATCACCCCTCTCCCCCTCTACACGGAGGGTCAATCGTACTGTCACGGGTATGGTACTCAAAGCTACGGATAACGACAGGCATACAGCCTGTTTTATGCCACGATGAATTTCGTAGGCTTCAATCTGACACCGTCAGACAGGTGGCATTAGCAACAACAACACGGCAAAACTTCAAGGGCACCTGGACTCGATCCCACGACACTCCAGCCACGGGCCAGTGGCCATAACCATGGGCGGGAGAGATTTTGGGGTTCAAACCCCAACCTTGTGTACGCCACTGACCGACTGTCTTAAATTAATTCTTTCGTTGCCGTGGTGTAGAAGTTTGAAGACGGGGAGGGGGGAGAGATGCCAGCTCAGGTGCCATTCTCTTGACCGTTGGTTTATAATAATAATAGTATATCAAAGTATTTCAAGAAATTACAACGGCGTAAAAAATACACTATCTTCAGTGGCGTACCCAGGTGGGGTTTAGGGGTTCAATCGACCCCATAGACCTATAAATTATTATTTTTTACCATGAAGATTACCCCAGTGGCGTAATGGAGAAAATTGGAGAACTCCTGCAAAATCAGGTTTTGGGACCCTTGGACGTCAGTCAGATTTTGGGGTGCAAGCCGTACTGGAAGTGAGTCAGGATTTGGGTCCTGTAGAATCCTGGGTTTCTCCTCAATCCGGGGACTGTGGGATGTACGTTACGCCACTGATTGCGCGTATGTTTCTCGATTAACAAAATAAAATGTCAACAGAAATTTAATTCATGTGGTTTTTAAGAAAATTACAAAATATTGAGATATTTTTAAGTACGAATTGTGTTACTTTGACAATTTTTTTTTTTTATGTAATTCATACCGTAAAATATAAATTAACTGATATCAAAAACAAAATGAGATATTTATATTGCATTGGAATTTTAAGAGCAGATGATAAGAGACACAAAAATGAATTTTTAAATGCGTATATAGTTTTGAGAACATTTTATTCCACTGTGTGATTCATTGAAAGTAATAAAAACCATTTATTGAGATTCTGGCATATTCAATACGTCTGCATTCCAGTGGTGTAACGGAGAATATTATAGCCCCCCCCGGGCGTGGCGGCGAAGAGGGGGGTGTGCTTTTAATATTTTATTACGTGGGTAAATGCGGTACTGGGATTCATCAGGGTTTTGCAACCCCACAATCCCCCCCCCCCCGTTCGCGATACGGGGTGTACGTTACGCCACTGCCCCTTTGCGTCTTTTCCTACGTATTATAAGAGGTAAACCCCACCATGGGAAAGGTCTGTCTATACACCACTGTCTTAATTTTTATTACCAAAAATTACCTGTTAAATAATTTTAAAATGAATAGATGAAAAGCTGAACGATTATTCTTCTATTACATTATTTTCAGACTTTTTACTCATTATGTCTTTTGTAAATATGTCGTTCAATAACAGAAGAACACAATATTTTACACATCCCCCCCCCCTTTAAAATCATCTCGATTTCCGGTGAATAAAAAAAAATTCCGCTTCGGACATTCGACAAATTCCCCAAAAGAGCGATGAGTCGCCAATTAATACCACCTCTTCTCCTACACGTGTCAAATTTTCCGGTGAGTATTATGTAACATCGTATTTTGACCTTGAGATACACAGGCATCCATTCTCCAATAAATTGTTTCCTATGACGTCACTGCCATGAGTCTACGAAACAGTATCGATTAGTTCGGATGGGGTGAAGATTCCTATCGCTATTTAAAAAAGGAAAGTGAAGTTTCTTGAGAGAAGAAAAAAGTCCCAAGTAACAATTTCTTCTTAACGAAGCACTCATGTCGAAACATTTAAACTCTTCTTTTAATTCTGAATAGTTGTTACTTACTCTCTATTTTCAGGGATTGGATGTGTTGAAAATAGCACCATGTGCTTTCGCAACTTCCCATAGACACGTGGGAAAGAATTGATTGGTTCATTGTCCAGCAGACAGATTGGGTTTGCGGAACCCGTTTTAAATTTTAAAAGCGGCGCGTGTTGTATCAAATGACTGAAATTACATAACTTGTTTACGATGAGGTGCAGTATCGCGCTACACACCATTTTTTTTTTGCTATGAAAAGGAGGACGAAAAGTTTGAGAAAAAATTACAACTTAAATAAATAAAATGTGTTATTCATTCAAACAAAAATACGCTAATTACGCTTAAATTCCTTTTAATTATTTTCTCAAATGAGTATTTTTCTATTGAATGAATTTTTTTTGTTAACATCATTTTCTAATCGGAAATTTCGGGGCAAAAAATATCCTTCATACGGAATTTTACGGTAAGCACTGTGGCTAAAATATTAACATTCAATATTGATTTCTCACTAGTCCAAAAATCATTATCAATTGGGAAAAAAACTCTACTGCTGTGTTACTTCCAGTGTTGTAAAACGTAAATTCAACAAGAATAACTGAATTTTCTTATGGAATGAGTTCATTTTTGAAATAGTTAAATGTTTTTACTCATCTTTTATCAATTTCACTCGCTGATATTTCCGTTGTTCTAATTTATCAAAATTTAAATATACATCCAGTCTTCTAATTTCTTTAAACAGACAATTGTCATTGATTTTAATATCAGGCATTTCTCTTTCGATAAAAACTCAACACAATTTCCTATATCTACCCAATTTACTTGTGATGCGGTAAAAAAACACCATTGAAAATTCCTGTGATATTTGTTTCAGATCATTTTTCGACATTTTCGAAATATGTTCATTTCTGAATAGAGATTAACAGATCAGTTTTAAAATATTGAGAAGGAGGACACTTTTCGAGGAAGGACAGAACGTATAAAAGGAAGACGGTTGGTGACCTTACTATGTTGTACCTCCTATAACAGAACAGTGTGGCAACGGTAGCCGAGTGGTATAGGTATCGGATCGTGGCTTGCCTTGTCACAAGTTCGAGCCCAGTACCACTAAAGACCCGTCGTGTAGGGCAGCGATGCACGTTAAAACTGTCGAGAGCTGAAACGTCCTCCCGTTGGTGTGGTGTGGTAGTTAGGAGAGGGGGTGCCAGCTCAGGCATCGTCCACGTCACTTGACCATGGTTCAAAATTACGTGGTCCGTCGCCAAAAGCCCTCGTGTAGCTGAACAGTGCGACGTTAATATTCAATCAATCAATAACAGAACAGTAATGTCCCAGCTTAATAGAAATCTCTGAAATGGTGGAAATAAAATTAAAAAAAAATAATAAATAAGTGAATAAAACTCCATTTAAATATTTTTATAAATTAATGCCTTTATACAGATTTTGATTGACTCAAAGTGATTCCTTATAATTATTTAATTTATTAACGTCGCACTTGATGCTAAGCGAGGGTTAATGGAGTTGGACCTCGTATTATTAAACCGCGGTCAAGTGACCAGGTCACACCTGAGCTGGAACCTCATTCTCCAAGCTTCCACGCATGTTAAATTTGTCGAACTCTAAGTCCTCCCGTTGGTCTTTAGGTCGCTTGACCGCGGTTCAAAATTAGATCTTCAACACCCTTCGTGTTGCTTCATAGTGCGACGTTAATAAAACTCTCACTCCAAACTACCGCACCACACCATCGTGAGAAATTCGATGGACCTTCATTGGTAACTTGATTTGACATAAGCAACACCCGCCGTAAGTACGCGATTCTCGAGTTTTCGACCCCTAGGCCACTGCAGCCATTTATTCTGACTATTAATTTTCTCTTAAATATATACGAATGGGTGTTTCTGTCTGCTTGTTTACCATTATATATAAAATCTAATAAAATCCTCCAAACGTATCCTTCTTAAAAAATCAGCTCCCCCTTCCCTTTTTTTTTTCAAGCTAAATTTGAATTTTCTCTTTTTAGTTTCGTTATACTCTTTTCACTTACATACTGAATTCATTTATACATTGCGACACTTAAGCACAGCTGTTTATATTTCCTTCCAATAAAATACTAATTTTCTTTAACATATCCCTCTCATAATCAGCATGTTTTCAAGATCAAATTAACTATCGTTTTTAAGCCAGTTTGAGAATCTTATCGGTTCAGCTGCAGTAAAGAGGATTAAGAAGATACATTTCAATCTACTTTTGTAAGTTTCCAAAAATAAAATTGCTTTTATAATCTAGCTTGGAACTGATTTCTTAAATTTAAGACGTTTTTCTTTGCTGATCGTAAGAATAGGATTTTATCAGAGTTTATAAATACGTATATATCGTGCTTAAAAATGAAATAAGTTATATTTTTCACCAAAAAAAAAAATAAACATGTAAAACAAAGTTTTTGCGATTTTTGACATATAACAAGTGTTGTGTAGATTAGTTTTAAAACAATGATGCTCAACCTTTTTTGCTGTTGTGGTACACTTTTAACAATTTCAAAATTCGGCGGCACACTAACAATAAAATAAGTTCAAAAGAATTTTACTTATCAGTAATACACAATGTGAAGTAGTTTATGATGCTAAACTTCAGTGTTAAATAAAAGAATAAGTACAGCAAAGATAACAATGTTTATTGAGCACTAAATAGCAAATTAAATATAAGATTTTTCATTTAAGGTATCCGACTACGTTCGGAACCGGGATTTTGCAAAAGCGTCTAAATGGATAATATTTATGATATTTAGTATCACTTAGATTTAGAAAATGTATATAAAATTGTTTTAAAAATAGTATTACAATAAAAAATTGCATTACATAAAATGACCCATGTTCAAAATATTCTCCTTTTGTGCAAAAAGCTTCTATTAAAATAATATTTTGCCTGTATATAGCTCAGACCTCTTTACAGAGGCTCAAGTAGAATTTTTGAAATATTCAACTTAGAAGTGGGTTTATCCATGTTTTACCACAACAGAGGGGAGAAATTTTAAGAAAAAAAACGCCGATAATTATTTCAAATGGTTGTAACTCTGAAAATAATGTGAATTTTTCAAAAAGCATTGTTGAGCCTCTGAACAAAGGTCTGAGCTATATACAGACGAAATATTATTATAATAGAAGCATTTTTCACAAAAGGAGAACATTTTGAAAAAAGGTTATTCTAAGTTAATTTTTTTTGCGAAATATTGTATATTTAAATAATTTTTTTTTGTCAAAATGTCCTTAAAACAATTTCATACATGTATTCTAATCTTAGTGACACTAAATATCTTGGAAATTATCTATTTATTATTTGATGATTTTCGATTATTTCGTTTATATTGGGTCGTATAAAATTGATAATGCTACTCCTCGTCATCTGCTTTTAAAATTCTTCATATTTTTTTATTTCATTTTTATATTTGATGATGTTGAAAATCAAAACTCACGCGCGCGCAAATAACATGCAGAAAATTGTGACAATATTTTCAAAGCTTTTTTGGCTGTCATGAAATAATCGCCCCTAATTTTAATCCTAAATGGATTAATTGACTCTTCCGAATGTTTTGAAATTAAATTCTGATTATTACAAAGCGAAATTCGTTTTTCCTCTTTATTCAGAGTTAATTCATATACAGATATATCCGTACACAAATGGATTATGAAACTAGTCAAATGTTCTATATCCATCTCTTTTCACGAAATAATAAATTAAATATACCACGAATATTCTTAGTTTCTTTCTATAAAACGGTCAAATGATTCGATTTCGGAGTTTATTACTTTTTTTCTCAGAACATAATTAATAATTTTTTTTTTAAAAAAAAAAATTGCCTTCAAGAATTTGGTGGCATACAGAAGTGCTGCAGCAGTTGGACCTTTATTAAAATTCAGAAAAAAAAACTCGTTATATGGAAAATTCGTTATATAGAGGGGATCACCTCTTTCAATATACTTTATAAACCACATAAAACAAATTTTAAATTCATAAACACTAAATATTAAAAAAAGTAATTATTCGTACCTTTTTGTAAATTAATATATATTTAATTTATATATCTTATCTATAAAAAAAAGAAAGAAAGAAAATTGCAAGGAAAGTTTTTTTGAAGCCTTTATCCTTTTCCTGAAGAAATAAATGTTTTTCTTTGATGCTCAAGCACTCACGTTTTGACATTTTAGAGCTACAAGAAACGAAGTTACCAGTAAAACTGATCAACACTACAAATGAACGAAGACTATTTCAAGGACACGGTGACACGAGACAACTCCACTGAGGGTGAAAGGGGATATCGAAGATGTTTACAGTGAACTGGACAATAGAAGCTAAAGGCTGGACTTCTTGAATGATTCGCATAGAATTCTTGCGTGTTAGGCATCTAATAAAACCAGTTCAACATTTACGACCCCCATAAAGTGTGTTAAAAGAGGGAATAACTTGAAATGTCCAGAAGTGCTTTAAAAATTGAATCATAAGAAAAAAAGTTCGTTATATAGAAAATACACTTCGTTATAGGGAGGTTATTTTATGAAGAAAACCGCGAATAGTGTGTTCTTGGTTCCAGAAAAAAAGATCTCTATATAGAAAAATTCGCAATGTAGAGGTTCGTAATATGGAGGTTTAATAGTAATCAGAATAAAAACACCAATCTTTCTTGAATATAATTCCAAATAAGACAAAACTATATATGCTATTTTTTACAGGAACATAAGAAATCTGTATAAACATTTTTTTTATTCCTACCGATTCCTGTATAGTAATGAACTGGATTGTGAAAAAACAATATGCAAACCCATAAAAAAATGCAATACGTCATTAAAATCCGAAAATATTTTTATCCTGCGATATGCGTTACCTAATATTTTTCCTTTATCAATCGTCATATCTCCTTCGCGTGTGCCATACTTATTTAACAAGGGACGAGGTCTCAGTCATCATCTATACAATGACTGGCGTTGGCTTTTGTAATATAAATTATCTTGGTAACATATTTA
This sequence comes from Trichonephila inaurata madagascariensis, assembly GCA_019973955.1. NCBI lineage: Eukaryota > Metazoa > Arthropoda > Arachnida > Araneae > Nephilidae > Trichonephila > Trichonephila inaurata. Next base: position 168,735 of record BMAV01027250.1, read on the forward strand.
TTGCAACACGTTATCCATCAAATTCAAAATATAGTCCCATGGGGCCTATTTAAAAGCCCAAAATTTCAAGAATTATTCAGCGGTATTCGGGAATGATGAAAAAAAAAGTTTTTTGAAGAGTGGAAGGAGTGCCATTTCTATACTTTACGATTTTACACAAGGTTTAGAAAAATCAAAAATATGTGTTTTTTTTTTCCTATTCCATATCAAGAATTTTTGTGTTAATAGGAATGTGTCTGATTTTATTTCGAAAAAGAGAGAGTGATGGAAACATGACATGAAGTTTTAGTTGGATAAAAAGAATAATTTAGATTCCTCAATGGCTTATATTTAAATGAGGAAGCTCGTAAGAGTGTGTGAGTGAATATTAACGTCGCACTGTTCAGTTACACGAGGGCTTTTAGCGACGGATCTCGTCATTTTGAACCATAGTCAAGGGACGAGGACGACACCTGAGCTGGCACCCCTTCTTCTAATTACCACACCACATCAACGGGAAGACGTTTGAGCTCTCGAGACAGATTTTATCGCTGCCCTACACGGTGGGTCTTCAGCGCCTTAAGCTTGAACTCATGAGAAACCAGCCATGAGTTCATTATCTTGACCACTAGACTACCGCGGCCACATGAGGCTCGTAAGAAAATATTTATGATTAAAAATTCAAGAAATGTGTTTTTTTTATGCGTAAATACGATATGAAATTCTTGTATCCACTACTTGTACAGGATTTGAATCGCTTGATATTGCAAATTGAGAAAGCGAATACACGAAAGTATTTAGCCGTTTTGAATTACAGTAAAATCCGGTGTCTTACGCGCACTTTCAAACCCAAAAAATAACAGCGAATTTTAAGGGTGCGCGTTATACTCCGGGTATAAAAATGATAGCTTTAAAAATAACAAAACAGATGAGCATAAAAAAAATTTACTTCTACACACTTCGAAATACTGTTCATTTAAAAGAAATGACATGGCTTATGAACTAAAATAGTTGTAGTTTTAAAAGTATACTATTTTTTCTCAAAAAAGTCTGGGATAATACCTCGAATAAATGACTTCTAAACATAAGAGTATTGTATACTAACATTTCAGATTTCTTCGTATAAAAAAGGGGGTGCGCGTTGTACGGCGAATATCCACCTAAAAATTCAAAAGTAAAGCTTGAAAGTATAGGTGCGCGTTATATGCCGGTTTTTATGGTAAGTTTCACGAAAGTTATTGACAATATATTTTTGGAAATAATCTGGAAAAGTCCAGTCCCTGTAGTATTTCCTAAAATATCTTGATTTCGGAACACCTTCTTGATGATAGAAACGCATACTGGAGATTCTGCCAGTTTCAAATGTAAAATTAATATTAAATTTCCAACAAATATCTAGGCCTCGGTAGCCTAGTGCTCAAGTTATCGGATCCTGGCTGGCTTGTCACGAGTTCGAGCCCAGTACCACTAAAGACCCCCCGTGTAGGGGAGCGATGCACGTTAAATCTGTCGAGAGCTCAAACATCCTCCCCTTGGTGTGGTAGTTAGGAGAGGGGGATTCCAGCTCAGGTGTCGTCCTCATCACTTGACCATGGTTCAAAATTACGAGGTCCGTCGCCAAAAGCCCTCATGTAGCTGAACAATGCGACGTTAATATTTACTCACTCACTCACCCAACAAATATCTAAGATGTGTTACTCGCAAGTGGTGATAGTCATAAACTTATAACTGGAGTGGTAAAGTCTCGAGTTTTAAAACAAGTGCCTTTGAGCCCTCCCCCCTCCTTTAGAAAGGGGCTGATCAAAGATAAATTTGTCGCAGCTCAATGTTCACCTATTGGCGTGATATGCAAGTTTAGACAGGGTGATACTAGCTCAGGTGTCGTCCTCGTCGTTTCACCAAAATAAATAACCGGATTCGAAACCTGGTGCCACTGAAAACAGGGGTCGGCAACCTATGGCGCGTGTACAATTCTCTCAGTGACACACTGCGCTACTCAACAATTTTTTTCTCTGATGGCTACATGTTTGTATTTCTACTTTTGCAGACTTAGTACATTCCCCAGGAGCTGGTATCACTTTTTAGTGTGACACCATTTAGGCGATACCAACTACCGCAAATAATTTTGACGTCCGGTTTCTTCCCCAGAGGGAGGCACGCGAGTTCTGCCGATGCAAAACTTGTACTTAGGAATTTTTTTTTGCACAGAACAACCAAGACAAACGGACACTCGAAGGATCTTTTTCATGCCGTGTAATCAAACGACATGGCCCCTGCGATTTTCTGAATCAGGAAAATCCACCGACTTGGGCCGGGGTCGAACCCGCAACTTTGGGTACAGATGGCCAGTAACTAACCAACCACGCCTCCCTGTTGGCACTCAAAATAATTGTCAATTTTGAAGAGAGAAAATTGCATGTACTCGGCTTTCCGTTGTGACGTTTGAGATAAATAACGGTAGCATGATATTGATTATTTTAAATATTGAGTTTATTTACGCCACAGCTATTATTTTCAGAATTATACAATGAAGTTATTAAATATTAAAAGATTATTAGAGTTCAAAACAGATGTTTGTGAGAGGAGGGATACCTTTCGGCGACCATTCACTGGAAAGTCAAAGCATCATCCCCTCTCTCTGCTCGGGGATCAGGGGCCGGCGGCCCCCCTCCCCCCAGCATCCCGTCACATTTTGCTGGTCGGCGGAAATAAATATTCCTCGGGGTCAAGAGGTTGCGGTGTTAAAAATATTGCGAAGAAAAAAGAAAAGAAAACTACATATTTAATAAAATTAAGTTTATTAGATAATTTTTTTCATAGATTTGTATATATATGCATGTATTTAATAAAAATCAATGGAATAAAAACATTCACAAGAACTTAAGGAAATTTAAAACAAAATTTTGCAATACCAAAATATTCACAGATTTCCATTTTCGTTTTTTATTTTTCATCAACAGCTTTAAAAGAAGCTCCATCTTCATTTTAAGCAAAATAGAAGTTTGCTTCCACGCTGAGTTCCTTAAAATTGCGCCCGTAAAAAATTCTTCCAAGGGAGAAAAAAAAACGTAAACCAGACTCATTGGGATTTTTACTCACACACTCATCACCGAATTCCAAAGCAAATTGATGAGGGATTAGATGTTTTTGAGCTGCATTTGTAGGGGTGGAGGGTGAAAGTGTAGCTTCGATAAAAAAAAAATTGTCTCTGGTCACAGGCCATTCCGATGGTATTTCAAAGTCAAATTAGCCTCCTTTTTACGAAACGTGACACCACCTCTCTTTCATTTCACACCCCTCTTAAATAATGCCTACGTGACTGATGTTTTCCGTATTTTGTTCTTCAACCAGCAATGAATTTTTTTCGTATTAAGGTATCCGACTGCCCTAAAATCAATAGAGCAAAATCTAGAACACAATTTTTAAATAATTCAAAATTTTTTAAAAGTTGTGAAAATTATTATTAAAAAGTCCGCTAAAGCCCTTAAGATATCCTACCCTAAAATCATGATTTTTAAAATAATTGACATTTTTTTATGATTTTATATTATAGGTCATCTTATTAGCTTTGTAAAAATACCAAGTGTTTTACTTTCCATTCACTAGAACTAAAACTTCAAGTGTTTTAGCAAAAGCAGATGCCATAACTTTACATAAGATGTCAAACTTTAAAATGCGTTTTACTCGAAATGTGTGATTTTTTTAAGAAAAGCTTAAACGGGAACGGCGATTGCTCGAAAAGGTTTGAAAATAATTCACTGAAATTTTTTGTGTATGTTCTGTATAACAGTAGAAGTGTTTTAATCTTCAGATTTATCTATCACTGTTTTATTTAAAAATTTACAGTTCTTTATGTGAATATAATCTGTTTTTTTTTAAAACAATTTCATATAATAGCAAAGATAAAGTGCTCTATATTTTTTGCAAAAAATAAAATATCTCTTATCCTGAAGGTCATTGCAAAAAGGAATAGCAAAGTAATACATCAAAAGTGAAAAATTCAGAATTTGTTCATTTACTATTTGTGCAGAGCGGACCTCTCGTCTATGTAATTTTTTTGTCAATTTTTACCCTTTTTTTTCCCATTTTAGTAGTAATAATTTATTTTTCTCTTCTTAATTTTAGGCATTTTTCTTAAAATGCACTAAATAAATCTAAAAACCACAAAAAGATCTCCATATCTCCATTTTTTTTAAAAAAAAAGTTGTCGCAAGTAGTCGGTTATCTTAAGCGGTTTTCGTTTAGTTCAAAGAGAGAAGAAATGTATGGAAATACATGGTAGTTTGTTGGGACCGTTGCATTATTTCGTGTTAACCAATATTTCGTCTCTGAAGCGTTTTCTCTAAACGTATTTCACCGTATTTAGTTTTTCTCACCTTATTACATAATATTGTTTCTCAATGAAAAATAGATATTTTAAGCTGATAAACTAAATTTTTTTTTAATTCTAGATAGTTAAATATTGATCTAATGGACTACCTTCCCCTGTAGGCACAGACTTTATACTTTCTATCTGTCTAAGAAATGTAGAAGAACAGAACTCATATGCAACTACTGCAACAACGTTGCTTGTGCAGAGCCACACACTTTAAACGTCTGCCAAAGAGTGCGAGGGCTCCTTTTTACTACCTTTCTAAATTGAAGCATCATTTTACTATTTTTAAGATACAATAATTTATTTCAAATAAATAAAGGAAATAAAGAAAATATATAGTTTTTAATTCGTAATCTATGAGTCGAATGATTAGACACAGATTAACACTGAATTAGGTTTATTTATCTAGGAGTAAAAAATGCTGTGTAAAAAGTTGAAATTTCATATTTCAAAACTTGATTTCGAAATGGGAGGTTTGTTTTCCCAATGTTTGTAATTTATAGAAATTTTTTAAAAAACTCATTCGGAAATATAAAAAAAAAATAATTTTTTTTCCAAAGTAAATGATTGTTGAAATAAAGCTGATACTACTGCTACTAAAAACACTTTCAGATGATTGTATTGAATTCAAAATGTTTTGTTCTTTATTCTATTTTCAGATTATTTAGTCTCATTCGCTTCCTTACATACTACGGTAAATAAATAAATTCCGTACATAAATAAATATACTGTTTTAACAAAAGTTGTTGACAGTTTACTCGTGTAAAAGCTATTCAGTTGAAACACTCATTGAATAGTAAATAGGAATATTCGTTTCAGATTGTCGCCAAAGGCGTGGTTGAACCTACCGATTTCCGATTTTCATTCTCTTTTACATTGTGTTAAAGGATGAAGGTTATGAATCCGACCGTTTGGTGTAAAAAAATATAAGCGAAGATAATATTTCCAAAACTTAAAACGACTGTTTCTGCTGAGAATACAAATGAGGGTAATTAATATTTTTCCATGACTTGTTTATCTAAAATTACCACTTCTTTTGAGTATTGCCATTATTTGATTTTAACTGCCTGGAAAGATTTATTCGTTATAATCTAATTTTTGAAAAAAACATTTTAATTGTTCCTTTTTAAGTTGAAGTGTTGCATTTTGACGAATTTAAACGTCGTCTTTTAATTAAGCTTTTTTAAAAAAAATTTCGGACTGAGTTTTTAGAAGGGTAAAGCATATGGTTCAAATTCTTTTTTCTTTTTTCTTTTTCAAACAGAAAAATGTACTGAAGAGTG
>BMAV01027250.1:176708-186710 GCA_019973955.1 Trichonephila inaurata madagascariensis
AGTCAGGTTTTGGACCCCAAGCGGGATCTTACAAAGGATTGAAAAAACAGAACACCAAGCTTTGGATCCCTAGAATCCTCTCCCGCCCCCAGCGATGCGGGGGTGTATGTAATGCCATTGCGCATCTATGAAACGCATACTCCCCACTTGTCATACTATACTTTAAAAGCTTACAAGCATAAATAAGATTTCTTTTTGCTTGTTTAGCATATGGAGTAAAATTCCTGTTTGAATGTAAAATAAGAGGTATTTATTACAAAATACTCCTCTGAATATAGGGAGAAAAGGAGTAAATAGGCAAATCTTCTGAAATAAGTAAATCCTTTGCAAACACTATCAAAGTCCTTTTAATGCATTCCCAAGCCTTCGGAATAATTTTATGGATGGTAGTGCACAGAAAAGATCGTTCTTCGGAAAGACGTATATATACGTCCGGGACAATTAAGGCTGAGCGAGACGTTTATATACGCCGGTGGTACTTGAGAGGTTAAAGTAGTATTGTAGCCTTAGCGCAAAAGTATAGTATTATTGAATTCAATACATTGTTATTTTATAGAGGGGGCGCGAGGAAAATTATGATTGAATATTGGGTCGCAGGTACTGAAAGTTCGAGAAACACTGGGCTAGATGCACGCCTGCCGTTAACCGTAGCTTTGAGCCCCATTCAGGTGACAGAACGATTTTAGCTGAGTTCCACTCCAAGTTTGAGGAAGGACAACCCTGGGGTGGGTTAGGAGTCTCTCACCTCTCTTCCCCTTCCACCAACTTCACGAGAGGATTCGGGGCTCGACGGCTATTATTATGCCGCAAAGGCACAATACATTCACAAACATCCATGACTACTCCGGGACTCGGACGCAAGCCCTACAGCACAGCAGCCAGCGTCACTAACCACTATACCAGATGGGAGATATGTTTAGATGATATCAAGAACAATTGTGTTCATACATTTTATTGACTAATACCACTATTCTGAATTTTGACACAAAAAAAATATTGCATATTTAGTCTTAAATTTTAATCCTTTCTTCTTCCATAAGCATTTTACCAACCTTGTAAAATTCATTTCGTTCTAATAGTTCTATTCTTCTGTAACTTTTTTTTGTTGTCTTAGAATGTTATATTTTATTTATAATAGGCTACAAAACAATACACCATATTTTGTTTCTATACTATCCTTGTATCTCAAAAATAATTCATGCATTATAGTATAATGATGCTTTTGTTTTATTGTAACATAACTTACAAGTTGGATATCAATACAATAAAATACATATTTGATATATATGTTAAGTTATTTGTTTAAAAATATCAAACTGAGCTCAAAATGAATAACGTGCAAAAGTGTTTTTTTCCCCTCTCATATTTCCACTTTCGCTCATGAAGCTTTTGAAACTTTTCAGCACGTGCTTATACCAAATGTTTTGTTGATAAATATCGATATCATACATTCTTTGATATTTTTAATTATTTCTATTACCACAAAAAAAAAAAGATTATTCATACGACTGTAAATTTTAACGATTCACGTTTTCTTTTCAAATTTTTCTCTACGTATGACGTCAAACAGTTTTTATCTTCCATTTCTCTTTTTCTTTTTCCCCTTCGTAATTCGTACTAATTGACCCATTTCCCTCTATTTCGTTCTTTTATAAGAAAATAATTTTAAAACTTTGTAAAATTTTGGAGCAACTAACCTACAGCGGCGTACACAGATTACTTTTAAGGGAGAGGTTATATTCGTGATTTTTTTTTTAAAAAAAAACACGAGACTTAAGTGGCGAGACGCAATTTTTATGCTAAAAATTAAAAATCTGTTGGTTTCAAACGAACTGTCCCTCCTTTCTTTTGGGGTGGGAGCGATTGCTTCTTACACCTCAAATTACAATCGGGGTTCCGACTCTCAGGTGGAACCCATCGTTGGTTTTCTCACTGCCATGTCAGAGGAAAGGACCCCGCAATACTTTAGGAGTGCATGTGGGGATATGGACGGCGTAATACAATTCGCTTAGGAAACCGATCTTGCAGCAGCGAGGCGGGAAAATGATACAGCCTGAATAATAGTTTTTACTTTCAAACGGGTAGCTACTAATTTTAGGTAAGAGTTTTAGGTAATAGCTGAACTCATATTGCACTTCACAGTTCTCATTCGTTGATAGAAAATAAATAACACGTGGAAATAAATGATTTATTTTTTATCTATCTATATATATAAATTAAAAAACGACTCATTAGCTCCCTCATTCATCACGATATTTCTGAAACTATTAGATCTACAGGCTTGAAATTTCGCTGGCATGTTTCTTTTGGTGAATAGAGATTCACTAAGAACGTTTTTTGTAGAATTAAGCTCCCAAGGAGGCTTACGGAGGCATCATAAATTCCGTTTTTGAATTTTTAGACCTTGAACTTGAAATTTGGTAACCATGTTTCTTTTGTTGGGTAGAGAATCTAAGAATTGGTTTTGCGTAAATAGATCCAAAATCTGAAGAGGTTTTGGGTGTTTCACAGAGAAAAATTTCCTGTTTTTGAGCTATTAGAACTACAGAATTAAAATTTGACAAGCAGATTTCTTTTATTAAACAGAAGTCCTTTAAAACGTGTTTTAAGGAAATCGACCGCAAGTGGTGTTGAGGGAGCGTTATATACACATATTCTCATTTTTGAACTTTTTCACGTAAAAAACTTGAAGTTGGGTAAACATGTTTCTTTTATTGCGTAGATATTCACCAAGAACGGGTTTTATGGTAATCGACGGGTGTTTGCAGGAGTTTTATTGACAAAAGTTCTTATTTTTTAACTTTTAGCCCTACCTACATGAAATTTGTTTATCTTGTTAGATCATATTTTTAAGTAAACATTACTTATCTTTACTTACGATAGAGCATGTTGCAGTACTTTAATTTTAAAAATGTTGAGGTAATAGGAATGTATACGTCCTTTACGTAGGAACTAAAACAAAAAGAACCTTAGTGACTAAAAATGAATTTTGCGTTTCTTATTGATTTTACTTTACTTATATCGCCATTTACAGCCTCAAAGTATTTTTTGAACCTCAAGAACGAATGAATATTATTTATCAAAACTTTAAAAACATCTCAATTATTTAAAAACATTGCGTTATACATCATTTTTCTAATAATTATTTTCGCAGTTGGTTTAAATTTGCATCATTTTTCTAACCTAGTTAAAAAAAAATTCTTTGGCAGGTAAATCCATCTATGTCATTTCCATAACATTTTTCTGAAGAAGATATAGTTAATTACTTCGTTTTCGTTCCAAAAAATATATTTGTAACTAAGTTTGAATAAGAAATTAGGTTATATTTTTGCACTGAGAGGTTGTTTTTATCTCATAAAAACATCAATGTCAAAATTTTTTTCAATGAGATTATTTCAGAGTTATGCATATGAAGCTGCATATATCGCATTGTCACCTCACAACATTTTCATCTCTGTCATCGATTGACGTAAATGTGTGATGTAGAAAAAAAAATTTCTTATCTGGAGTTCGATAACTAAGTCATTGATGTGATGACAAAACAAACCGTGATTTATTTACAAACAGAATTAAAATACAGTCAAATAAACAACGCTCCTGGATTCATTAGAAATTAAAGCTGATTAATTACTACTTTTTAATTTTAATTCTGAGTTTATTATGAGGTAATTAATTTTAACATTACATAAGCTTTATTTTTTTTTATTCTGGATTAAAATATCACTGAGGAATATTTAAATTTAACATAGGTAAAAATATAACTCTACATAAAAAAGCAGCCAAAAAATCAATTAATCTCAGGAAATTTAGAGAGAATCATTTGACATTCATTCCAGTAAGAACATCATGTCTTCCATATCCCATTCATCGGCGCTTTTTGTTGCTAGAGTGTTGCCAGTTTACCAGATGAATTTAATCATTTCTTAACGCATTTCACTTTTATTCAATTCTATTTCTAAAAAAAATAATTCAATTTTGGAATATTTTTTTTTAAAAAAATAGATTATCTTTTGGCTTTGTTTTTGCATCTCCAGACATTATTCTTTTGATGAGCTCAATCAATTTATCTGAAATATGCGTAGATGTAGATTTATATTTTAATGCTCGAAATTGAATTTCATTACACTTACACGTTTAATTGTTTTTATTATTAATTATATATGTTTCCTTTTATGTTATTATGCTCATTATTAATTTAATTAATTTTCATATTCAAGCCGAAATTTTTTTTTTATCTTATAGTAATTTTATCGTCTGTGTTAATATTTTCAACCTAATGACGTAATGTCTTCATTATCGTTCGCCTTTTATTATTTATCGTTTATTCTAGAAGAAATTTCCTCTCTACAAAGTGAAGCAAATCAGCACAATTCTTTGCAAATTTTTTTAAAGAATGAAATACCGTTATATATTTCCATCAAGGTAAAAATTTTAAATATTCATAGTAAAGGAATGGAATATAGACAAGCCCATTTAACATTCTACCTTCAGTAAATCGTAAAATAGAACTGATATTTCATTTGGCATATCTATGATTAAAATTTAGTTATTAATTAATGTCTGAAGATTTAATCATTAATTTATATTATTTTAAGTATATTTATAATTTTGCATGTTATATATATTTTCCTATATTTCCTATTGTTTAAAAAATGGATAAACTTCATAAGATTACATTAATTGTTAAGACTTATGCCTTGCAAATTAAAATATGTCTATATATCTTATAGAATTTTATATACAGTGGGCCACAAAAGTGTTCGTACACTTGCAATTTCTTCTAAAATTTAATTTTTTCGCTTAATAAAAATTAATATATTGTAATTGTAATTTTTTTTATCATATCTGCAACTTGTTTTTAATGGAATGACATAATTAATTTTTTAAAAATAGTATAACTATTTTTTAAAAAAATTAATAATCAAAAAGCCACTAAAATATTAAGCCACAAAAGTCTTCGTACACTTAACAAAAATCTCAACTTAGCTTTAAATATTGTATTTATTTTTTAATTTAGTACTTAGTAGGATATCTTTTAGTGTTCACAACAACTTTTAAGGGTCTTCGTATAGATTTAATCAGTTTTTTTGTAATTTCTGCATCGATTTTCCTCCATTCTTCTGTGATTATTGTTTTTACTTCACATTTTGTGTTTATTTGTCATGTTTTCTTTTTTTCACGTCAAAATCTCACCAAATATGTTCTACTGGGCTAAATAAGTGATTGAGGAGGTATTTTCGTAATTTGGGGACAATTAGAGAGACACCAGTGGCGTACATTGAGAGCAGTGCGCTTGGCGTCATTATCCTGTTAAAAAATAAAGTCGTTTCCAATATCCAAATTTTGGGCGGATAATTTAAAATTTCTCTTTAAAATATTTAAATAGAGCTCATGATTCACAATATCAATAAAAATTACCAAATTACCTCAATCTTTGGCCGATTTACACCTCCACACAAGAACACTTCCACCTCCATGTTTTATTGATTCAACTAGATTCTTGGGATTAAGTTTCAGAAAATTCAAAATTGATAGCAAATTGATTGGTATGGCAGACAATTAAACATTTTTGGTTCCTATGGGCCTATAATAGCTTGTAAATGAAAAAATAAGGAGTTTAATCTCAGGAATTTATGTGGAACAAGAACTCCTCCACATCCATGCTTCAGCATTGAAGTGAAGGTGTTCTGGAGTGGGGGTCTAAATTGGCCTCAGAATTAGGTAATTTGTTATTTTTTGAAGATATTGTGAATCATGAGCTCTATTTAAATATTTTAAAGAGAAATTTTAAATTAACCACCCGAAATTTGGCTATTGGAGACGACTTAATTTTTTAACAGGATAATAACGCCAAACGCACTGCTCTCAATGTATGCCACTGGTGTCTCTCTAACTGTCCCCAAATTATGAAAATACCTCCTCAATCACTTTATTTAGCCAGTAGAACGTATTTGGTGAGAATTTGACGTAAAAAAAAAGAAAACATGGCAAATAAACAACAAAATGTGAAGTGAAAACAATAATCACAGAAGAATGGAGGAAAATCGATGCAGAAATTACAAAAAAACCGATTAAATCTATACCAAGATGCTTAAAGGTTGTTGTGGACACTAAAAGATATCCTATTAAGTACTAAATTAAGAAAGAAATACAATATTTAAAGCTAAGTTGAGATTTTTGTTAAGTGTACGAAGACTTTTGTGGCGTAATCTTTTAGTAGCTTTTTGATTATTAATTTATTAAAAAAATAGTTATACTATTTTTTAAAAAATAATTATGTCATTTCATTAAGAACAAGTTGTAGATATGATAAAAAAAATTACAATTACAATATATTAATTTTTATTAGTCGAAAACATTAAATTTTAGAAGAAATTGTAAGTGTACGAACACTTTTGTGGCCTACTGTATGTACTTTTGAACTATTACAGGCTTAATGTGTTCCATAAAGGCTTAAAAATATATTCGAAAACTTGAATAAAAAGTTAATTTATATTTTAAGCTATGTTTTAATTATTGGGAATTTAATTTATAATTTTTTTAATTCAAGAGTAACCATAATTAAATATTTATTAGCATATAAAACTTGCTGTGTAAAATCAACATAAAAATTATTCTAGCTTTCGTTTAAAAGCTCCGAATTATCAATTATCAAGAGTCATTTACTAAAAATTAGTAAATGACCCTTGAAGTTAAACATTTTTGCCTCAGTTTTTAAAATTTAATTAAAGTATTTAAATTGAAGAAAGTGAAATCCAGTTCCTTCAAAAGAGTTTTCAATATTACTATCAAAAGAAGTTACGTTGTTTCAAAGAGAGAGAGAGAAAGAGAATTTTGCATTATTTGCTTTAAAGCCACTTTTTCAGTAAATTTTACTTAATATAATTAACTAAATATAACTATTAGCATCACGTTCAAAGTATTATCCGAATTCGAACTATATTGATACTATTTCCACAAATTTTTAATATATTCATTCAAATAGAAATAGAAAGAATAAAAACATATTGAATTATCTTAAATTTTTGGTTTTTCTTTCTTTAAAATTAATACATATTTTTTTATTGAATTAAAACCTTTTTGGGTACTTGATTTCCTTTAAGGTACATCAAATGTTTTATTAAAAATAAATATGTAGTTAAACATATTTATCTAAATACTACACACATTAACAATCTTTCTAATCACTTCGAAGTTGACTGACTACGTTTCGGAACAATGATTCTGAAAAGACGTATAAACGAATAATATTTTTCATATTTAGTGTCAGATGAATAAGAATATGCATATAGAATTGTTATAAGAATACCATTATAATCAAAAATTATTTAAATGCTTTTTTTGGCAAAAAATGTAGAAAGAATGGTGTATTTTTAAAACATTCTCTTATTATTAATACAGAAGCACTTTTTCATAATATGTATGTAGCTAGGATTTCTATACTAGGATTGAACTGAGACTTTTGAAAAATCGGCATTATTTTCAGAGTTACGATCAATTAAAATAATAATCGAGGAGTTTTTGTTAATATTTCTCTACTCAGATCAAATAAATTCTTAGAGTAATTTTATATTCATATTCTAATTTAACTAGCACTAAAGATAAAATAAAAGAATTATTCATTTGTACGCTTTCAAAATCATTTTTCTCTGTACGTAGTCAGTCACAAACATTTTAAGAAATCGTAAAATCTTATAGGTATATTAGATGTTTTTAAGTAGATTGCAAGAACATTACATTTTGTAAATCAAAATTCAGACGGATATAAATTTTTAGAAGGCCTAATTTGTTTTTAAAATCCTATTTTATTGTTTATAGTAGTTTGAGAGCGAAAAATAAAATAAAATTTCGTAAATGAGAAAAAGAAAATACTATAAATTTAAATATGGGAGTGTGCGTGACCGCGTGCTTTCGTGTCTTCATCCAGAAACTTTTCGAAAGATTTGATCTATAAAAATTCTTGCAAGCGTGTTCTAGTTGCTTCGAATCTATTTAATAAACATACATGATCAGTACGCGATTAAGAAACGAATTCTTTTTATTATTATTATTATTTTATGCAATTCTTTAAAAAATTAAGTAACTTTGTTCGATAATTTTTAAGAATTTATCAATTGTATGCTTTAACTATTTCAGTTAATTCTTCATTTAACCATGCAGTGCAGCGATTTTTAATTTGGGTTCCCTGGAATTTTGACAGGGGTTCTACAAGTGATCATTATTTACTTAATTGAAGCTAAAAAACTTTGTGATATTTTCATTTTTATAAAGATTTAACTCTCAAAGGCATTTTTCTTGTAAAAATAAACATTTTATGGATAAAACAAATTTCGCATAAGTCCCAAAATTGTTTAAAAAATTAAAATATTTCATTTCAAAGAATACAAATATCTTAGTTCTTTTTAGGAAATTCAATATTTTTTTTTACTCAGTGCAAAATGTTCCTTTAAATATATTGATAAATTTTTCTGATAGCAAAGCAAAATTTGGAAGGACGATTATTAAGTAGATAATAATTATTTGAATATGTAGTGATGTCAAAACAAATTAGAATTAGCAACTCTATGAAAATTACAACGATTTTAAATCTCTGTAATTTACAAAGTATTTTTAAAATTAGTAAAAAGTTTTAGTAAAACTTTTAAAGATAAATGCCTTATTTTTCTTTAATTGTCTTTACATAAAGTACCTATAACATGTTGATCTGCTTTAAATATTATTTTAAGATATATTCTTCTAAGGGGAAAAAAGAGATGTGGGGGGGGGGGCTTGAAAACACCATATACCGTATTTACTGGAATCTAAGTCGCACCCCAAATTCTGAACGACTTTGTGGAAAATGAAAAATAGTGTAAAATAGTTTAGAACCTGTAATTGCTGTAATTACCCCATGCAACGCATTTTTTAATTCGATTCTAAGACGCAACCTATTTGCTGTTGCTTTACTTTTGGATAAAAAAGTGCGGCTTAGATTCGAGTAAATACGACTAAAGGTTCATCGAGTTGACAAATTTTGAAGATCATTAACGTAGAGTATTTGAAAACACTTTTTTTTAAATCCTGAATGTGATAGTTAAATATAATTCAATCTCTTTCGAACTGATCGCCCATTTTGGATGAAAGCATCGGATGTTAAATTCGAAGACTAAAGTTTAAGCCTAAAATATAAATAATATGGGATAAATTATTAAATAATAACATAAGTTTAGTGATTTTATTCTCAACTCGTACAGAAACATTTTCTTTCTTTATCTCTCGAGGCTCAGATTCCGTTTATCTTTCTGTCATTACTTTTTATTACTTGTATTTTGGTTTAGGTTCATCTTTAAAGCAAAGAACTATAAAATGAACAAATAAGATAAAATAAAAAAAATTATTGTAAAGGCATTGTGAAAAATAAAATGGTACTAATTGTGAAAAAACATGAAAGCACCATTGTAGCGAATTTTGAAAACGATTTGGGTATTTTTTAAAGTATCGTCCTGAAACTTAAAACCGGTGATTGTTACATTTTGAACCAATCACACGTTAGCTATAATTGGTCTCTGTAAATACTTACTCATCAAAATGTTTACCCAATGAAACGATTTCTGAGGGTGATGTAACTAACCAATAGCAATTTACTCTCGCAACATCAGCGTGATGTACACAAATAAATGTTTCCTTCTATGTAGTTAGTTTTTTCGGAGTTGTGAGTTTTTCATGCATTATTGAGTATTAGTTTGATTTATTTCATTGTTTATTTAAAACTAAAACATCCGATTCAAGCATCCTATTTTATTTTGATCAACATACTTAAGATGGTTGACTACGTTTTGAAAAAATGTATCAATGAATAACTTTTTTGATATTTAGTGTCACTTGAATTAAAATATACGTATAAAATTATTCTAAGAGTATACTTACAAGAAAAAATTTTTAGTTGCAAATTTTGGGCATAAAGGGAGAATGTTTTAAAAATATGTCATCATTTTTTCATTTTTTGCCCAAAATGGGCTTGAT
>BMAV01027250.1:190411-216369 GCA_019973955.1 Trichonephila inaurata madagascariensis
TACGTAAAACATAATTATTTGTTATTTATAAATTTTTTTATTAATTAATGCTGATTATTTTTTCAGTAATTTATTTTTTACTGTGTTTTGTTCCCGACAGTCTACAAAATCAAAAAATATGTGTGGATGTGTATTGCGGAATGCTATACGAGAAGGATAGATTTTCACAACCCTCGAACCCCGCCTCCCCTTGGTAGGAAAAGGTCTACAATATTTATTTTATGGCTTAATATAATAAACATGGAATATATACTTACCTACAAAACTAAAAAAAATTACATTCTTGAAAACCGCGTTTAAAGCAAAACGCAAGATACAAACATAATAATAATAACACAAAATATAATAGTATGAAATGATGCGTTTGTTACGAAACACACAATTCAAAATACACAAAATAAAGCATTATCTAAAGTTAGTTTTTGTTGATATAGTCAGTAGTAGACTTATATAGACTGAGAACTTCAAACAATCTTGAATATTTCCCTATATAATTATTAACAGCTAAAGTCTTAAGGCGGTCACCCCGAAATGTCTTTGTGGTCCACCGGTCGATCGCGATCGATGTAATGCCCACCCCAGTCGTAAACAATTCGTTTCTATTTAAATTAATTCTTGAACTCCTGATTTCGCATAAATAATTTTAAAAATCAGTGAATTGATTTTCATACGAATTTTAAGACTTTTTAATATCAATAAGCATTTTTTTATAATAAATTATGAGCGAAACTTCTCTTACTATTGCATTTATTTTTTGCAAATTAAGTTCAATATTAATTTAAGCAGGCATTTGAAAAGTGGTCAGAGGCCATTTATTTGTAATTCAAACAAAAGCTATTTGATGGTTCATACTTATAATCCCTTTGAATAACCGTGAAAGAAAAAAATAAGTACCCAAGTGTGCTGATTTAAAATCATTTGCAAATTATAAAACGAAAATAAAACATTTGCCATGTTTATTGGAAAATAGTAGGAACAATCATGGACATGTTTTTAAAAACAGGTAGAAGCACGATAAAAATAATGATTAAGTGAAGTAGGAAACCTCTATACCGACAATATTAAATTAACTGTTTTCGATATGTACTTTTTCTCAAATTCTATTATATGTACATGTTAGAAATTTTTCATACAATTAAAGTACACCTTTCTCATTATACTGAAATGAGATTTTAGTTAGTTTTGAATTTTTTCATAATTTATTAAATATTTTATCAAACAATGAAATTTGACCCATTTTTCACATAAAAAAATTTGTAAAAATTAAATTTCTGAGTTTTTTTTACAAAATGCTCATTTTAGTATAAATTAACCATTCAGTATTTTTCAGTATATATTATAAATATATCATAAAAAATTGCATACCTGTGAACTGCAGTTTCTCAGGAAAGGTGCATCGAACATCAAAATTTACATTTTGAGATAAATTTATTGTAATGTATACAGTGAGACTTCTATAATTGGCTAGTAAACAAACAAAACAAAAAATAAATAAATAAAAGGCTCAATTTATAATAAAATATACATGTTTTGGTTTATATTAGACGTTCAACTTTTAGGCAGAAACGAAGAACTTTATTTACATTTTTCGCCATTCGAATGGGCGTGGCCCAGTTTCAACGATTGTTTAAAAATGGATTTTAAGGGCTTCTAATTACCCTAGAGCTTAAAGTAAGGCATTTTTAAAAAGGTTAAAATCTATTCAATTTAAAAATGTAAAAATCTCAAATTGTCAAAAAAAAAAAGATTTTAGCTTTCCAACACCTCTTAAAGCTGAAAGAATAGGCTGGGGTCTACGCTAATTGATAGAAGTCATAGGATTTAACTATGAAGAATGAAGTATGTAAAACACGCGCACTGATTGAAGACAATATTTTTTGAATCGGTTTGCTTGAGTTGTTTTCTCCTGATTGCGGCAGAACATCAGTATCTACAAAGAGAATGGTGACGCGTCTAAATTGGGGATTCCAATTTTTTTTATATTTTTGTATTTCATCAAAAGTCTTTTAAATTTGTAATTTGAGAGGAATAAGAAAATCAAGTTTTTGTTTGATAGAACCAAAGGACAACTAATTGTGTGTGGGTTGGGGGAAACTAAGATGAAATTGTTTTTATCATTTGATAGCTGTCTAAGCCGCGAAATCCAAGCTAGGCGTATCACTCTCTGTTATTATTAGCGACCATTTCACTGAATAACATACGGCTTAAATTCATATGAAACTAATGTCGTACATAAATTTTGAACTTACTAGTAACGGTCCTTCAGTATCACCTACTTAAATTTATTTTTCCTTTTTTTCTGCTTTAGTCTCTTAATTATTTAAGTTAGTTTGTAATAGTTCGTATTTTACTATTAATTAGTAAAGATATTAAGATTTAGTACAATATTTCTATACTATAACTTTTCTTTAATCCTACTTTTCAAAATATGAAATTTCTAGATTATTTTTGAAATCGATAAAATTTCAATGTCTTGTTTGCAAACTATGAAATATTCAAGGGTACAATTCCAATTTTAAAAATTCGGGTTGTGACGGGCCATCTAGCGACTAATTTAAGGAATTAGTGTTATAACTAAGGAATAATATAAGAAACTATTATTTTAGTGAGAGCTTAAGACTAATTTGTGGGATTCTTGCAGTTAATTTTTGTTTTCTTTTCATAATAACTTCTTACAATTGAAATGAATTGTTAAGATGAGAGAGAAGGCAAAATACAAACAAATTATACATAATGACTCAAATGATAATTAATCGTATTAATTAAAAATGTAATTTAATAATTTTATTAGATGAATTTTAACAGAAAAATTTTATGTATATAAATAAAGAAAGCCATCAGGGAATACATTTCTAAATAAATCGAATAAAAGTTGAAAATATATAGAATAAAGCGCGAATGTATTTTATACATCCGGATTTTAAATACACCACGAAATATATATAAATTAGCATTATACAGCTATATCTAACAATAATTAAAATACATAAATGTGCGATTCAGATAGAAAGTGTAAGCAAGTATCAAAGTTCAAAAACATATTAGTAGTTAAATTAATGAAGCAGTATTATCCAATCATTAAAAAATCCCTGAAAAATATTTCGAAACGCATTATTACATTATTTTTAAGCATTTAATGTTAGTCAAACATTATCTAACCTCTCAATTGAAAAAAAAATTCAATTCCTCTTATAGAAATTTTAATTGTGTGAGAATAATTCAAGGAAATATTTCAAGTAATTAAATAACATGTGGAATAAATTCTATTCTCTGACATCGGATTGTTACCACACTTTTTTTAAAAATGACATTCTCTAAAACACCATTGATAAATAAAACGAAAAATACAGTGAGGAAATGTAATAACTGATCGAATATTTTAAGTACTTCGTTAATGGACTTGAAATTCTAATCGCTCTTAAAATTATTTCCCATTGAATAGTCACTATTTATTTCGAGGAAGTTTTCACCTCATTTGTAACTTGGCAATTTTGTAACAATTTGTTCTCGACGATTGTTAGCAAGTTTTAAAGCAAGGTTATGAATATACTTTTTATTTTAAAATTAATTAAGGAGATGAATTTATTTTGTAACGCTGAATGATAAGAGAATATAAATTAACAGAAAAAAATGCGGAAAACTCTTTCGTCTTTTCCCTTATTTACTTTTAAAACTTTTGAAGAACTAAAATAAATACGATTTATTTTAAATTTTAGAGAAGCATTTTAACTTCTTAAAGATTTTAGTATTTATTTATTTTTTACTCAACAAAAACAGATAAATCCTTTTTTTAACGCATATTGTTATGAACTGTATAAAATACCGGATATTTTCAGATGTCATAATATTTCTATCCCGCTGTGATGTATAAAATTAGCCAATACTCACTCTCATAGCTGGGTATTTCATGATATTGTATGAACATATAGTATTAAAAATAAATTATTGATATCTAAGTTCTACCATTAAGCTTTCAACTGTATTGAAAAACTTTTTTATATAACCCTTACTTCTTGATTTAATAAGGACAGGACTTGAATTTGTAAAATTGAAATTGAATTATCTTTTATGCTACCGTAAACATCTCACCCGAAGTGGATTTGCGCAAAACCCATTTTTAGTGGAATTCTACTCCACAAAATAAATATGCTTGCTAACAATTTCAAGTATAATTCTGATAGTCCAGGTTTTTTTTATCATTATGTCCTGTACTCTTTCTTCAGAGTAGATTTCCGTATGACCCGTTCTCAGAGGATTTCAACTTAACAAAAGAAACGTGTATACTTAATTTTATTAGTGTTGGTGTTGTCGGTAAAAAAAAAGGATTTATTTTATGTATAGACCCAAGTAGCTCCCCGAAACGCTCCCCTCTCCGTAGGAATCGATGATATGAATAAAATTCACTTTTAGTGGATCTCTATTCAACAAAAGAAACATGCTTACCAAATTTCAAGTTTGTTAATCTAATACTTCTGAAGATCTCCTGATGAGTGAGTGAGTGAACCGCGCTTTTCTCCTTCATATATATGTCGCAGGAATTAGGAATTTGATCAAATCCCTAAAGAAATTGATCAAGGTTTCGAGTCCTTGTACTTCCTAACCAAACATGCAGTATTATTGATCCTCCAAATATCAACCCCATATCTTTAAAAAATGGAACCATAGGATTAGCATGGAGATTGATATTTTAGTGTGTAAGCCCTCCCCTGCCCACAGAAAGTCATCATTAGTAAAGAAACTATGAAGAGGGAGAGGGGGCACAGGCCAAGTCGATCGACTCCACCGCGCGCGTTTCCCCGGTTTCCTGTTACACATAAAAAAAAAACACCAGCCTAATTTTCTAATAATTTGTTTATTAGTTTCGAAGAAATGTTTTGTTTTTCATTGACTATTGTGTATTGCTTATTCCTACGTTTAATAATGTACCATATTTGTTAAATAAACACTTTTAAACCCTTGACAATATAACTTCATCATTTCACTGAAACAGGTAAGGGATTTGTTAAAATCCCTTACTATCATCAAGGAAATGACCTTAAAAAGAGACGTTATTTTAACATCTCCCGCCAATTGATCACACCCCTTAGGAATTTGAACAAATTCCTAATTTCATCGTTTCCCTACGACGTATATATAGGCCGCGGTAGCCGAGTGGTATAGGTATCGGATCGTGGCTTGCCTTGTCACGAGTTCGAGCCCAGTACCCCTTAAGACCCTCCATGTAGGGCAGCCATGCACGTTAAATCTGTCGAGAGCTGAAACGTCCTCTCGTTGGTGTGGTGTGGTGTGGTAGTTAGGAGAGGGAGGTGCCAGCTCAAGTGTCGTCCACGTCACTTGACCATGGTTCAAAATTCCGTGGTCCGTCGCCAAAAGCCCTCGAGTAGCTGAACAGTGCGACGTTAATATTCAATCAATCAACGACGCATATATATACAGTCTTTGCGTATCATTGATTTGGATTTGCTTACAAGTAACTAAATCTAACTTCAGCCTTTTTTTTTTTTTTTTTTAGTTTCGATTAAAACTGTAAAAAAAAAAAAAATTATGCATTTTTTTTATAATTAATAATGGATTCAAAAGATCTATTAATTATGATCTTTTGGTTTTCGCTCTGTACTTTAAATAGAAGGTTGAAGGTTTAGGAACTAAAACTGGTTTTAACCTCTCAAAAAAGTTCTCAGCTTGTAATGTTTATCGCTACTGAAGCCTCCTCCTTGCAATTTTGGTATTTTCTTATGATTTTTGAATATTTATTGTATGCATGTGTATGAAATGAATATAATACAATGAAAATTGTTTAACACGAAACTGAGGGGACTGAAATGTTTTTCCTATTAAAATAATTTAGTGTTTAAGGAGACATTGAAAAAAAACCCGAACAAACAAAAACATCCTATATTGAACAAAATTAAGTTTATTGGAATACATTTTACTTACACAGATATGTTTATATGCATGTACAATTTAGTACAAAATTAGTACTTAATGAACAATTTAGTACAAAATTTTTCAATTTTTTTAAAAAACAAAACATTTATTGAGTTTTTGGGAAATAATTAGATATTTTTCTTTGTATTGCCTTTTTTTAGTATGGAATCTATTTTAATTGAAAAAGAAAAAAAAATAGTAATAAAAAAAAAAAAACGCGAACCAATCTCACCGATTTTTACTCACACAATAATGTACTCGTCACCGAATTTCAAAGCTAGCTGTTGAGAGATGAGATGTTTTTGTGTAGCTTTTGTATGAATGGTGAAAGTAGCTTAGATAAATAAAATTAGCTTTCTAATGTAGCTTTCATCAGAGCTTTGTAATGCATCTAATGTAGCTTTCATTCTGATGGCATTTCAAAGTCAAATTAGTGTCCTTTCAACGAAACATGTGAAACGATTTCTTTTTCGTTTTACACCCTTCTTAAATCTCGCCTGCGCGGCTGGTGTTTTTCGTGTTTTGTTCATTCCCACAGATCTTTTCGTGTTAAGGGATTTTTGTTTCGTGTTAATGGGGAAAAATGTATGAAAATTCCAAATAGTTTGTCGGGACCGTTGCATTATTTTGTGTTAGCCGATATTTCGTATTAAGCGTTTTCTTGTTAAATGTATTTCTCTGTATTTAATTTTCGATGAAAATGTTAGCATTGGTAATTTTTTAAAGTCAAGCAAATATATGAAAAAATTACAAAAAAAATCTGTAATACCATTAATGTATTAAGGGGACACAGTACGATTGAATTGACAAAATTCAGTCAAATAATCAAATCTAATTTTTTTAGCCTAAATTATTCTTTATGTACTTTTATATAACCTCACAACATTTGAGAGCTCTAAACCTAAAAAACGCAGAATTATGATAGCTTTTACGTCCGTTTTTATTCACATCCCTATGGCAAATCAAAACTTTAAACTTAATTATCTCAGAAAGATAAAATAACTAGTTTGTCTTCATTTAAAATGCTAATGCTTTTTTATCTATTGTGCCTAATTCTTTGAATTTTTTTTTACCTATTGTTCATAGTACATGTAACAAAAGTTGGTATGCAGTTTTGAATCAAAACAATACTTATTTTTTTAAAAATAATTGAACTCAGAACTTATACACTTTTCAAGGAATTTTCAATAAGCATTCATAAAAAGAAGTATTGTACGCATAACAATCATGGTATCGCAAAACCCATACCAACTTTTGTTACACATAGTTTGACGTACTTGTAAATCAAATTTCATGCGTGTATGTAAATTTTTGTAGGAGGAGTAGCATTTTAAAATCACTTCACAAATTTTAAGTTTTTTCCTTAAAAAAATTAAATGGCTAGCTTTTAATGAAATTTTGAGCACAAAATCTGTTTTACATAGTATGTACACATAGGAAGCAACCAAACAAATTTTGAAAATCCTTAAATTAAAAATTTTTGCGTAAATCTACCATGTCCCCTTAAATTTTTAACACAAAGCTTTTATTTTGTCTTAAATTTACTCTTAACTTGTACATTCGCAATCAGTTGCATTCGTGAATTTCTTTCAAATTTCAAATTGTAGGTTCGAGTCTGTGTCATAAATATATATGTGGAAGAAAACTCATTAACCCCTTAACTGCCGATTAAAAATTACGCGATTTGCTCCCAAGTGCCACCGTTTTTGACATAGGCACGTGTATGCGAAGTATTGGGGGGGGGGGGGGGTAGTTACAAATAAGAAAATATTTCTCTGAAGTAAGTAAATCCTTCGTAAATACTGTCAAGGGCATTTAACTGCATTTCAAAGCCAATACAATAGTTTTACTAATAACAGAACAAAGAAAAGAACCTTCTTTCGAAAAGACGTATATATACGTCCAGGGTACTTAACCAACCGGTTGAGCGAGATGGATTTTTGGCCTGCAACAGTTAAGGGGTTAACTAGTTAAAAAGGAATCTTACTCCGAAGTTTCGCTAGATTAGAAAATGGGAATCAGCAGCTTAGGTGTTTTCCTCATCAACATTTGTCGCTCAGTGTTGTTTTTGTGATTCTTCTCAGATTTTTTTTCAGGAGCAATAGTTTTAAAGCAAACGTTTCCAATATCGATTAAAATTAAATATGAAGTAAGCGCCATCTTCACAATGTGGATTACATGTATTTTGAAAGGCATGCCATTTGAAATTTTAAAACCTCCGTTCTATTTTTGTCAAAATGTGGTGGCTTTGAGTAAAATTTCTTTTGAAATTTTATTGTGATTCTTAGGTATATTGAAGAAAATTTTCGAACTATTGAAAACATGTTTACAAAAGGGCACAACATCTTAAGAATTGCAGAATTTTCTTTTTTACAATATAGATGGTACCAAAATAGAACTGAATACCGACATATTTTATGTTTTTTAAAACTGTAATATTTCATCATCACTGAATTTGATATGAATAAATTTTATAAATTTTGTAAACAAATCTAGAGAGGGCATTTAAGAAGAAAATTAAAACAACAAGCCTTAAGAAACAGAAGAAAAAAATTAAATGACTATCGAATATTTGTCATATAAAATTATTCTAAATGAAACACGCTATGTATAATTTTTTATAATGTTTCCTCTGATTTGTATTCCAGCAAAAAATAATTGATATTAAAAAAAGCCAATCATTCCCCAACCACCCTACATGAATATTCGTTCCAAAAATGTTCGTCAATATTTACTAATGCACATTAGGGTTAAGACATTTATCTCAATCAATCATATCTATGAAGGTGACAAACGTACGCCTAATTCCTGTGTTTAAAAAATGGGTGTGACTACGTAATTATGAACATCTGAATTCATATTGGATGGGAAATTTGAAGGCTTACTTTTATCCTTGAACCGATTTTTAAAAATACGTCGAAAAATTCTTTTATTTTTTTCTAATTTAAAAGTAAGTAGTAGTTGTAATTATGCACAAAGAGTTTTTGTAAAAAAAAATTAAAAATAAAAGACACAATAAGATTCAATTGACAAAAATCGGTGAAAAAATCAAATCTAATTTTTTTAGCCTAAATTATATTTTATATTCTTTTCTACAAACTCACAAAGTTTTAAAGCTCTAAGTTTAAAAAACGCTGAGCTATGACAACCTTTTACATTTTTTTTATTCAGATCCCAATGGCAAATCAAAACTTTAAACTGACTTATCTCAGAAAGATAAAATAAGTAGTTTGTCTTCATTTAAAATGCGAATGCTTTTTTACTATTGTGCCTAATACTTGGAAATTTTTTTCACTTGTTGCTAATAGTACATAGAACAAAAGTTGGTATGCATTTTTCATTCAAAGCAATACTTACTTTTTTAAAAAAATATTCGAATTTAGAATTTACACATTTTTTAAAGAATTTTCAATAGACATTCATAAAAAGAAGCATTGTACGAAGACCAATCATGTTATCACAAAACCCATACCAACTTTTGTTAGACATAGTTAGACGTACTTGTAAATCAAATTTCATATATGTACGTCTATTTTTGTAGGAGTAGTAACATTTTAAAATCACTTCATAAGTTTTAAGTTTTTCCCTTAAAAATTAAATGGTTAGCTTTTTATGAAATTTTGAGCACAGAATCTATTTTACATCATACATACACATAGGAGGCAATTAAAAAATTATGAAAATCATTAAATAAAAACAATTTGTGTAAATCGTACCATGTGTGTGTGTGTCCTCTTAAAGATTAAAATTTTCTTCTGTTTAAAAATTAATGTCGTTTGAAAGGATAGCTTTTTTACGTCATAAGTACTCGCTATTGAAAGTATTCTTTGTAGATTGATGAAATTTGTACAAAACAATTCATATAAAAATCTTTTCACTATCAGACATTTGTCGTGATTTTATATCAATGAGAATAAGAAGACGCAAAATTGTTATGGGAATTAGTAATATTAATGAGTATTGATACATTTAATAACTCAGTAATATCAATAAGTTATAAGTTTAGTATAAGTTAAAAGCAACTTCTAAGTTTGTTTCAAAACTTACAAGTAACAAATTTTTTTTAACAAAAACTAAATGATACACATGATACTTTTACAAATGATATTTTCGTAAATATAATACATTTTTTTTTCAAAATTACTTGTAAGATTTTCAAATACACATTTATAATTAGTGTTTTTAATATATAATGCAAGAATAATTCTTTTTTCATTGCATGTCACTCATTTATATACATACTTTTCATGTTTCTTTTTCAATCTGATGAATTTACAAAGCGCAATTATTCTATAAATTACTTCACAGAGGCTTTATTATTCGATTTCATATTTCGTGTGCTATTTTTCTTACATAAGTTCTAAGACAAAACACTTATTATTTTGAAAAGAGTACATAAAAAAAGAAAATAATGTGAATAAGGAGAACACTATTATAAGAACAGAGTAAATATAAACCTGAAAAGTATATCGTTTGTCATTAATTAGAGTAGAAAAGAGGAGAAATACACAGCAACACTATAAATAGGGTTGAAAACAACATTTTTTAAAAATAATGATATTATGTTGAGATTTGTTATTAGGAAAATATTAATAGACAAAGGATTTAGCATGTACTTTAATAGCTTAAAAATTCAAATACTAAAAAACAGTAGGTAGAAATAATTAGCACTAAAATGACCCAAACTTTGCTCGTTAAGGGCTATGAATATGTCGAGTTTTGAACGATAAAAAGATGGTATACAGAGAAATCCTTCTGATTAAGTCATTTAAAGTTTTTTGAATAAATATTTTAAAAGTAGAAATTTCATTATTCCAAATGATAGTGGGAAATATTATATTCTTGATGTGCTAGTCAAACAAATCATATTGAAACAAAAGTATTTAAAACTCAAATTAGTATGAAGCTTTTAAGCTTAAATCTTCCAAAATAATATTTTATGAAATAGCATCAGAATTTTTAAATGATTATACAGATGATGTAATTTTATTTAATTCAAAACTAAATTATATTTCCTTTGAACTCTTTTGCCTCATTTTTATTTTAATATTTCAACTGTCAAGATGATGCATGTGTAGGCACTGACGTAACGGAGAATATTAGGGTAATCTTGCAAAGTCAGGTTTAGGGCCTCAAACCAGATCTTACAAAGAATTACAAAACCATAACATAATATAGGCTTTGGGCCCCCTAGAATTCCGGCCCCTCACTACGGGGGGGTTGTGGGGGCTTACGTTACGCCACTGTGTGTAGGTATAGAAAAGGTCGCCAATCCACAGTTATATATTCATTCATTGTTAACTAAAAGCTCTGATTTTGTTTTTAATGCAACAACCAATTAAACGTTTAATTTAATCTTTTAAGAAAATAATGAACCTGAACAAAAAAGTAATCGTTGAAAGAGTGAGAATTTTATTAATGTCGCATTAAAAATGAACACGAGGGCTGTTGATGACGTGCTTTTGAACTTCAGTCAAACGACGAAGACACCCTCTCTGAACTACCACACCACTCCAGCACGAGGACTTAGTGCCTCCACATATTGAAATTGCATCAGCCTTTCTACACGGCATGTTTTCAGAGGCACCATGACTCACACCTGCGAGACGCCGGCCAAGAGTTCGTGACCATAACCTTTAGGCTACCACGGCCCAAGTAGTAGCTGCTATAAGCATAGAGTAATTTCAAAAACTCTGTTACACGTTCAAAATAACTCTTACGCTTTTTCAGAGATGAGTCAGTAAAACTTGACATGGGTCATTTGAAAATGTTAAAAAAAAAAAAAAATCCCGAGTTAATAATAATAATAAAATAATAATAATAAAGGAGAAAATACTGTAAAAACCTATTTGGTAACTTTGAACTAACAAACCCGTTTCACCCTTATTTACCCCCTTAAGTAGAGCACGTTGTAATGCATTATAAAAATTGAACAAATTACCTAAGCCCCTAACTGGCCCTCAGCCATCGAACGTTTTGCTCGACCCTATCGTTACATCCTGCTGAAAAATCATTTTTTATCATCCTCTGTCTGCCACCGCCGTTTTACAAAAGCAGATGTCCGTTACGAAACTCTTGCAGAAACGCCAAAGAATGTTTTCCTCCACCCCGGGCCCGAAGGGGTCGAAAGTGAAAGTGTTGTGGGAAGGTTACCTCTTTCCTTGGTGGATGGACAACCTCGCATCCGGACAGTGACTCCACTTCTCCCTTGACCTACTAAAGACGAAACCCTCCCCAGAGTTTGACGCCCGCAGGCGTTGGTGAGAGTGTGGAAACCGCGTAACCGCTGTTTTAATCAACTCTTTTTCGCCGTTCCAACAATTACTTTTCGTTTCATTGAGCAAGATGGAGTCATCGCACCTTGCTCGAAGTTAAAGGTCAAGTTGCGACATACGCTACACAACAAGGCAGGTGGTGTGTCGAACTCTTCTTACCTTCGAAAAACTTTTGCTGCGATTGCAGCAACACACCATCTTCGTCTGGGGACGGAAGGGTAATGATCTGGCCCGAAGGGGTGGTGGATTGGACAACCCTGCTGTTGCAGAAACAGTTTTCAAGGTGATCTGGACCCTGCACGCTTGTGGAAGGGAAAGGTGGTCTTCCAATCCCCTGCCCGTGTAACTCATGTTACAAGTTGCGAATGTTCCAGATGACTGTTAACACATCTCGATGGGTATTAAATATTTGTCAACCCGTCCACTTCCCAGATATCCTTGTCCTAATTAAGGTTCATATTGGTATTGTATCAGTATAGGAAACTGATATTGTTGCGTATTAAGAAAAAGTTTTGAGGATTTGTTTGTTAGTTTCTCTTTTTTTTTGCAAGGTCAACAATCAATTAATTTGACGAGAAAAAATGACCAGATTTGCACGGTAAGGGGGGAATCTGTTTCTGACTTATTGTCATTTATGTAAAGAAAATATTACCTTATTTAATTTTAGTACTAGTAATTTCAGCCGATCATAAAATGGTTGGAACGTTGTTCTTCATCACAAAATTCCGATAACTTTTACGTTGTGAGTTTTAACGGAAGCAATTGCCTATACAACGAATTCATCAATGGCGTAGCTAGCTCTGGGTGGGTACTGAATCAAAATTCATTGAGGGACCTTTTCTGGGGCCTCTTAACATTTTACAATTTTTTCGCTTATACATTTTGAAGCCCTTGATGCGTGGAGGCCCCGTATCATTGATACGGCTGATACAGCAGTAGCTACGCCCCTGGATTTCATGTTTTGGGAACATTACAGATATTTAAAAAATTAATAATGCAAATATTGAGTACACCATTACATCAGAATGTAATGAGAAATGTAAGGAAGGATTATAAATGAAGCATTCAGTGTCTCTCATGTTTCAGATGTAAAGCTAAAAATGTTTAGTGTGTGCATTTAATTTAACTGTTATACTTATTATACTATTATTAACACACCTAAATAAATTATATTAATAAAAATATAAATTGATGAATTATTAGTTTACGTCGCATTTGAAAGCAACACAAATGCTATCAGCTGTGATTCTCGTAATTTTGAGTAACGGTCAAGTGAAGATGACACTTAAGCTTGCACTCTATCCTCCAAACTTGTACACCATTCTAATGGGAAGACATTGGGCTTCGACAGGTTTAACATGCAGCAATTCGTAGCACCTCGTAGCACCAGGGTTCAAACCGAAACAATGTTGGCTACGAACTCACGATCATGACTTCTCGGTTACCACTGCCGCATTAAAAAGTTTATTTAAACTGGGTTTACTTGATTTGCGAAACGAAAATACAAACATACTAAATCGCATCTTAAAAATATCTTATGGTGAGAAGTTTAAGGGAAGCAGTTACTAATTTTGAAAAAAGGACGTGTTCTCTCTGAATGTGCTTTTTGTAACATATTTATGGTATTTTTAAAATCATTTTCCATAAAAGGAGAAGGGGAAAATACTAACATTTTTAATCTATGCCAGTGATTAACGACGTGCATGTTTCAGAACTTTTCACACAGATTAATCCCTCTTTTTAAAAAAATTAATTCAAATGGTATTAAGAAAAATCCCGATACTATTAATTATACTTTGTTAAATACAGTTAAATTTCTTCTTTCAAAACAACTGAAAACTATATTTTGTACAATAGGTATACAAAGAGAAGTCAAGGTATACGATTAGGTTCGGAACTATGATTATGCAAAAGCGTACAAACGAATATTATTTTTTAATATTTAGTGTTCCTTAGATTAGAATACACGTACAAAATTGTTTTAAGAATATTATTACAATAAAAAATTATTTAAATACAATGTTTTGACAAAAAATGAACTTGGATTTACCCATTTTAAAAACATTCTTCTTTTATGAAAAATGTTCTGAGTAGCTAAGATTTCTCCAGAGAGCCTGAACCCCGATTTTTGAAAAATTCACATTTTTTTTCAGAGCTACTGCAGATTGAAATAATTATCGGTGTTTCTTTGTTAAAATTCCTCCACTCTGATGTATTAAAATATGGATAAATCTCCACTCTCTTCTAAGTTGTTTATTTCAAAAATCCTAGTTGATGTTGTGTACAGCGTAGCTATATAAAGACAAAATATTATTATTATAGGAGCATTTTCACATAAAAGAAGAATGCCTTGGAAATAGGTAGTTCTATGTTAATTTTTTGACAAAATATTGCATTTAAATGATTTTTTCAATTCCTACTATTAGTCCACTCTCCCAATATATATATATTTATATATATATATCTTGTACAAATTTTCAATCTTTATTAAAATACTTTTACTCATCCACACAAGTACAAATACATTTTTTAAACTTGTAGTGGATGACATTTTATGTTTTAATACAGTTTTTTCAAATTTTAATTTATTAATTAATGAATAACTAGTAACAAACAAAAAATAACACATATATAGTCCAACACCATATATAGAAAGGAAAATGGAAAATTGCAAGGAAAATCGCTTTCTATTTTGACATTTAATTTTGTGATTCTGTCATATGTATATACATATTTATATTAATTATGATTATTTAATAAAAAGTAACTAAAATAAAAATTTTCTTTGTTGACCTAAGTAGGAATTGAATTAAATTTTTATATATATATTACTTGTTATTATAATAATATTCGTAAAAAATTATATACATGTGTATTCTATATCTAAGTGACATTAAATAATAAAAAAAATATTCGTTTGTTTGCTTTTGCAAAAGTGTGGTTCCGAACGTAGTCGGATACCTTAAGTTACTTCTAAGTTTAGTATAGGATTATATATATATATTTATAAAAGTTTGTACTACATAATGCAATAACACGAATACCCAAAAAGTAAAGAAAAGTGAAAATATATGACCATTTTTTTTTAAATCCCTTATGACTTTGGTTATAACTTGAAACGTTAATTTTCTTTTACGTAATTTTATATAATTATCTTTTAATTGCCAATAATGCAAAATGTTTTGCCTCTAATTGACTAAATTAATTTTCATGCTTGACATTTTTTAACTGTGTAGGCTTAAAAACCTTCGCTTCTTATTGTGTCATGGTTTTTACACAATACGACCTTACATTCGTTTTCTTATAATGTACAGGCAGATCATTTTATCATTTTCTTTTTTTAATTATTCGGATATGTTAACGATTTATTTAAATCAATTATAAGAAAAATTCTAATCAAAAATGAATTAAACTTACTTAAATATTTTTTTTTTTTTTGTAATATGCACTAAATGTAAAAATATTTAATTTGCAACGTCAATGGTAATAACCATACAAAGATAAAAAAAGTAAAACTAAAATTAACTAAATTTCTCTGTCATATATAGAATCTTCTCCGCAAATATATTTTTATGAGAACGGGAAAAACCAAGCTCGGGTTGTATATTTGACAACAGTTCAGTTTTTGAACTTGATTTTTGTAAACGGGGATAGAGTGAAGAGATGAAACAGATAAGGAAATAACAGGTTCCTGTCGGAAGACTGAACCAGACTTGCTCAATCATTTTCAAGAACCATTTCAAAAGAATACAAGTTGATCTTCATGTCTGCTTTTATTGCATTATCATCAAAATGAACTCGCGTTCAGGAGATGCATTTCTTGATTCTCGCAATGTTTTTTTTAATTAAATATATAGATGACATTTTTATTACATTTTTATTACATTTTAGTATTACTTGGTAATATGTTACTATTGAATAATGCATTGGTACTCGAAATATTTATTTTTAAAGATTAGAAAAGGTAATATTGTTAAGGTAAGGTAGTGATAATAGGTAATGTCGTCGGCCTAATTATCAGAATGCGTAACTTCATCTGGGGTTCTAATTTGACATCGGAGTGCTAAGCGCCAAGTTCTTGTTCATGTTCGCAAAGATGGGCGATAACATTATAATATGGTTACCTTCATATTTGTATCGTGTGGTCATGTGTATCGTTTGGCGTAATTCCTTAATCGCGCCAAACGATTGGCACGTAACACTCGAATATCAAATTAGTTTCCTTTGTGGAGTTACGCATTCTGATAATTAGGCCGATGATATGTTATTATTTTGTTTAAATTATTTCAATGTAGTTGGTTTGTCGAAGGCCTTGTACACCTAAGTTTGTCGGTCCAAGTCGGTGGATTTTCATGATGCAGAAAATGGACAGCGTCTATATCGTGCGGTTATGCAGCATATTAAAGATCCCTAGAGTGCCTGTTTGGCTTGGGTGCTTTCTGCAAAATTAAGTTCCTAGAACCATTTTGCATCGTCGGAGCCAGGTGCTTTCCTTTGGGGATGAAACTGGGCATCAAAATTGCATTTTGGAGGTTGGTGTCCCACTTATACAGTGCCGCACTTAAAAGTGATACCAACTCCCGGGTAATGTACTAGGTTTGCAATGGTAAATGCTAATCCGAAGCCCCACTGAGAGATTTTTTTTCAATGAGGCTGATATTGTAATTATTGATATAGCTTAAAATTTCATCGTAGTAGATCGTTTGCAATATTTTTTTAAAAAATTGTTATCTTCCGCTCATGTTGCTCTTATTCAGTCAGAGTGTGACATCTCACGCGTCCTTTCTCTAATATAACCTTTGTGTTCTTTGACGGCCACGATTAATGGCAAATCTTTTCCAACCCAAATCCAAGAAGTGAAACGAAGGCTAGATGTAAATAAGATAACCTTTAAAAGGATAGAAATTTTAGTGAGCGGGATGGCAATTTAGAGAAAGTTCAGTTCAGAGAAAATAGAAGTGTTGATAGGCGGCTTACCTAGATTCAAGACACAATCTCGCCATTCAACCAAGGTACATACCATTGTACGCCCACTTGGAGAAATATTTGAAGTAGATTGGACGTTGAGTATTCAACCAAGGTAGGAAGATTATATTCTGAACGCGAATATATTATTGAGATTGAGAGTAGGTGTGGATATAGTATAATTATATTGATAAGTGATCTAATTGCGCGATCTGTGTTAATTAAGACTACGTGTTTTGGTTTATTCTCACTTAATATAAGTTTGTTCGATATATAAGTAATTTAAGTTAAATTCTTAATAAAAGTCATATTAAGAATTCTAAAATGTCTCATCATTTCGAGAATCCCACACCTCTAACTTACGCTGAAACCCCACGATATGGTCATCGAAGGTCGACCATGTCGCAAGAGCTGTAACACTTTGAACAGAAGGGTGCAGCAGATAATTTCTCTCCATCGAAAAAAAAAAAAAGAATAGCTTGTCGGAAATTTTTAAAACTCTTACATACTCAGAAGTTAAAAATTTATTTATTTATCGAACAATTAAACGATTTTCTGAGGCCTACCATATTCAGAATTCCACATCGAACTAGAAGCGATCGTCCGCCCTCGATGAGAAACACCAGCTCTCGTCAAAGCAATCAGGGAGAGAATTCATCCAAATCCTTGTTGAAAGAAGACTCTTCGCACTAAACAGAATGACACGTCCAAAAGAGCATTGTGTCGGATAGAAAACAAAGACCTCAGACCACAGTAAAGATTATCAAGACACTATATTAGAACTAATAGTGAAGCCCTTGAACATAAACTTATATTAAATGGAAAATATGACAGACTTTTCAACATAGCTCTGCTCCTGCTCATAATGTGAAGATGACTCAGCGGTGTTTGAAAAAAAATGTACCGGACTTCATAGAACACAGCCTTCCAGCACTCTGGATTTAAATCAACTCGATTACAAACTATGGTCACTGTTGGAAGCAAGTGTTCCAAAAATAGCACCGTGTGACGTTTGAGATAAATAACGGTAGCGTTGTACTGATTAATTTAATTATTTAGTTCATTTACGTCACAGCTATCATTTACAGATTATACATTGAGGTTATTAAGCTTATTAAAGAGATTATTAGAGTTCAAATCATGTGGTTTGTGAGGAAGGAGTTTCTTTGGGGTTCGCGCGCGCTCTCAACGTAAGTTTTCAGACCATCTCCTGTTCTCTCTCTCTCTCTCTCTCTCTCTCTGCCCTCTCTTACTTCGGGGATCAGCGGCCGGCGTCTTTATTTTCCAGTTACATCAGGCTAGTGGGCAGGAAAAGGGTCCCTTGTGGTGTCAAAGGTTGCCGGGGCGATCCGAGACAAGACTACGCAATAATTTTAAAGTGCACGTGTGCACACGTGATCCACAAGTATGCCGATTCACAGCTGTGTGGTGGGAAAGTCACATTTACGTCACAACCGCAATTAGAACAGTCTCAAACGTTCTTTAAGAAAAGTAGTGATGGAAATTTCCAGAAACTTAATCCTTTAAGCGGTCTAACACCGCGTATTTTGTATTGCAAATAACAAAGAATAATGCTTAACAAAATGTGAAAATAGAAGAATTTTATTTTAATTTTTAATTTTAAAATTTTTACACCATTTTTTAATTTTATAATTGGGGAACAAAAAAAGCCCTTTAGTGTTTGCTTTTTTTAGTACACCCTGTACGCTATGAAGAATACATCATATATCTTAAAAGAATTTCTTTCACACTTACAAAAAGATTTCCTGTTCGTATCTCTTTTTTCAAACGGTTGAGGATTTTGTGTTTGTGCACATATATATGCACGTACAATTTGAAGGATGGTGTAATACTAGGTCTTACATTACAATGTAGACAGAGATAATATGGCCTTTTTTTGGATTATCTTTCCCTTTTCATTACTTCTCAAGCAACAAATTGCACATCGCCTTGCCACAATTCCTGTTCTTTATCGAATATTTTCAATAATGTTAACTCCTACCTTCAGTGTGAAAAATTCTGGCCTTCACCGCAAACAAAACCCGGGATGAGAAGTATTTCAATACCATGGAGAAACTGCATCTCTTAAGAACTCTAGAATTAAATTAAAAATATGTGTGAATCAAACATAGAAAGAAGAAAATATCAGTGCCCGTATAGCGTACGGACAAATCGGTTGTGGCCAGCTTTCGGTAGCCCGTACGGGCAAACCATTTAACCCGCTATCACTCGCGCGGGGTGTCTTCTGTACACCCCAGCAACAAGAAAATCCTCCCAGGATTCTAAGAAGAATGCGCAGAACCACGATTTTTTCTGTAGCTGCACACTTTAGGTCATTGAATCTTCAGGCTTGATGCAATCCCTCTTTCTCGAACGATTGGAATGTAATGACCTTCAAAAGTTTATCTGGGGGCTGAGAACTCCCGCGAGAAGTTGAGCATATGTATACAGTCTGCGCTGAATGTTTGGAAAATGATTAAAATATTATTTTTCTATACTTTCTACTATCATTATCTGATTAATTATAAAGTATATTTATTACTAGTATATACGTTTTACTGTTTTATGAAAAAATATAAAATTATTTGTTTGAAAATTGAAATTTTGTATGTTTAGTTTAAATTAATGTTAGTCTCATTTGTATGCAAAAAAATTAATAATTTTATTTGTATAATACAAAAAACATCTTGTACTTTATTAATATGTATCATAATGACTTAATTTTATTTTCATAATTAAATACACGTGTTAAAAGTCTGGGGTGTTCTCTACACACCGCGAGTAACGATGGTAGCAAAAACAGACGCGAGTGACCGCGGATTAAGGGGTTAAACCCTCTGTGAAATCAAAAGGTCATTTGAATAAATGGAATAATATGTTGAATTTAGAGATTAAATGAAACTTTAAGAAGATTAAGTTTTCAATTGGTTACATTTTTTCTTAAAGTTTAACTCCTTTATAATTATATCAGAACTTACAGCATAATTTATTTTCAAAATAGAAAGAAAGTGATATTTTTTGTATTGTTCAGGTGAAAATACGTTGAAAATACTAATGAATATCGAGAAAAGAAACGCTAATACCACTAAACAAAATGAAAAGTAATGCCTTTAGTTCTTTGGAAAACACATGCATACAACAAAGATGGCTTCTAGCTCACCGAAGCTTGAAAATATTTAAAAAACACAAATCGTTTTTATGAAATACTGCGATTTAAACATTTTTATTGCCGTTTTCGTAAAGGGTTCTCTTTTCCAATGTAATTATAAAAATATAGATGCTGTACTTTTTGTTAACAAAACTGTCTTATGGAAGTCATTCATACTTCCTTGAAGACGGAATTGAGACATGAAATTTAATGCATTCAAGACACAATTCGCATTATAAAGTTCAACACTCATCGTCCTGTCTAGACTATTGAGAAATACGATATCTTGTTCAAATAAAGACTATTTCCTTGGCAAGTGAGTCATGAGTTTGAGTCCCATTCCCATTATCATGCAACATTATTCAACTGTCGTAAATAACATATGAGCTCTTGTACAGGATAAACCAAAATATCCCTTAAAAATTTTAAAATGTATAATGTTTTATAATATAAAGATTTTAGGTAAAATTCTAGTTATGTTCACACCTTTAGCTAAGGAGGAAAAAATTGTGCCCCAATAGTTCTTTTTCTCTCTTGTTCCCCTCTATACAGTATGATGACAATAATTTACCAAGTTAGGTATAAATAAAGGCGTGCACCAAAATAGGATCAAGACAGATTTTCAATTCCATTTTTTTTAAAGAGTTTTCCTTTTATTCATTTTGGTTCCCAATCCTCCAAAATATCTCCTCATCCTTGATTCTTATCTATTTACCTGCTTAACGGATGCAGTACGTTAACTGATACCTTAACTTGATTCTTAAAACGCTCTTCGTCTCGTCGGTCGCTACAATTTTTAATATAATGAACTAAAGCAATATTTTATCATCTACCCAATCAAACTAATTCGCTTTTAAAGTTTCATCACGTGATATTTTAGAACAATCTAGAGCAGGGGGATTCTCTGAGCTACTCTACAAATCTGTCAGTATTTGAGTAGACGGAAGTTGAAAAATTTGCACACACACACACACAATGGACCTTATTTGACAAACATCTTCAGAGTTATGGATACTTACGGAATTGCGAAAAAAAATCTGAAATATTATTCCAAAGATAAATTTGCAGCTGTTTTGTAAATTCTTGAATGTCATTGCCGAAGAGACTTAACGGTTTGAAGAGAGAAAATTGCATGTACTCTGCTTTCCGCTTTTGGTTCTACATATCTAACTGTAAATGAAAAAAAAAAAATCTTTCTTCGTATGAAACATATTTCCGGGTCCGCACAGAAATTGCTTAACAACTGAATGCTTAGAATTGTATCAAATTGAAAATGAAAAATTATACCCCTGATTTTGAGATATGAAGAGAGAGAGGTGCGCAAAAGAGCCCTAGGTTCGTGCATTAAAATTTTATTTATCTTTTTTTTCAATTCCTACTATTAGCTTACAATCACTATACATTTATTTATTTATCTTGGTGGAATTTTCAATCGTTAATAAAATACATTTTAAAGCGGTCCATTGAGCTGAAATTTTATATACGGGATTATTTTGATGACAATACAATATAATAATAATTAATAAAAATTAATTGATTCAAACTAATTATTTAAAGAATTACAAATACACACAACCACGTTGGCATCATTTTTGGCGATTTAGTGACCCTTTTGGCGACTTGTGTCAAAACTTGAAAAGGTTTTTTCTCACTTTTTAAAGCATTCAGTTGAACTGAAATTTTATGTACACGATTGTTTTGGATGACAATACGATATTTTAATGATAATTAATAAAAATTAATTACCACTCAATGTTGTGCATATTTATATTAATAGTAACTATTTAATAAAAAGTAGCTAAAATAAAATTTTTCGTTGTTGATCTAGTAGGAATTGACTTAATTTTTTTTATATTACTTTTTTTTTGTATGTGTTACAATTTTTTTGTAACATATTTTGCTCTGTACAGCGCCATAAAAACTCTTGTGTGCAATTTTTGAAACTTATTATTTTTTTTCGTAGGATCCTTCTTCCCATGCCATCATTCGTCCCAAATTTGGTACTATTTCTTTAGTTAGATCGTGCTTCAGGTGTCTCTGAATAATGTCAATTTAAGAAAAATCATCTTGTTTTTTTTTCCCGTAATTAATACTCCTAACCTTTATTTTTCCAATTTTTAAAAAAAAGTTATACCTATTTTATATTTTAACTGTTCTATAGTTTTGTGTCACCCCATATATCATCTTTTATTAATTTCAGTCATTGTATCATTGATTTCTTCTTATTTTTTTATAACAGCGAGTATTTAAGAAGTCTATATGTGCAAAATGGAAGAATGTCATGAAGACGTACGTATACTCATCATCAAAGTCTTAAGTATCTAAGCCTCGTGTAAAACACATTTTTATTTAACTGTAAAGTTTAAAGCAAAAAGTTAAGAGAGTTGTTTTGATAGAGTTCGAGTGCACTTACACTGAAAAACAGATAAATCTAAGCACAGAGATCCAATCATTACATCTATCTCAACTGAATCTCCGATGTATCTCCAGATCTCGTAGACTTAAGTAATAACGCTATCTAAGAATTCTCAATGAAATGTTCCTTCGAATGAGATCGTGTTGAAAAGTTGATATGTTTGTCTGCCAGAGGCAGCCGGACATAATGTAGATAATACTGCAAAATTAGAAATCGGCAAAGATAATCAACCCTCTGAGATGTTTGGAAACAAAAAAGTTCGACGTGCTGAAAATTCGCATTGAAAATTTATCTGATTTATTTCTGATAATCTCTGTGATTATACCTCAAAAAAGTTTAATCTATAATATCACTCCTTTCATTTTTCATTAATTAATTTTTATTGATTTTTAAACAGTCTGTCTTTGCCTACCATATGATTCGCTATAAAGGCTAACTTCTTATGTTGCGTTTACTGCATTTATTGATACATCGATTGTTTATTTGGATCGCATTTTATAACTGCATCATGGCTGTTGGCAACCTACCTTGAGATTTTGAACAATAGTCAAGTGAGGAGACTATACCTGAGCTAAAACACCACTGTCCAAAATTACACATCACGTCAATGTGAGGATTTTCAGCATCGACAGATCAAATGCCCATCAGCTCCTCTATACTATTGGAGGATAGAGTACTATCACCCTGTTCCTTCTTAAAACATATAGTAGTTATGTTATACATGCATGAGCATTTATACAATTTGTCAATGCAGGAAAATCTGAAAGGTTACGATACGGAGAATGAAAAAACCCACTTTAATAGGGAGTTTGAACCCCTTTCACACACAGATAGAATGTTTCCAGTTTAATGTTACAGTTCAATGTTTTCAATGTTTCTTCTTGCGCTTTATAGTGTGAAAAGTAAATATAGCTCTCACACACTCTCCTGTTATTCTTGTAATGAGGTTTTCAGGTCCTTGGAGAAGGAAAACGAGTTGTAAATGCCCTTCTAAGAAACATACCATGCATGTTCTGCTAGATGAAGATGTGACCAGCTAATTCATCCAATGGATAATCTCACTTTACAGAAATTCATCAATCAGTTAATCCTTATGAGGAATAGCAGTGTCATGCGTAGAAATGAAATGCGGGTCAAAACTGTAATGATGAGCATAGAATTCCAAGATTTCCCCCCTCCTGTCACAATAGAGACAGAGTCTCTGTCAAAGACATAGAAGCATCTACGCCCGTCCAGTTTAATGTTTGTTCAGATCATCAAATTTCTGTATCATACAATATCGACATGCTCTTCACCATTCTAAATGGGCTCTTTTGTGCATAAAAGTGGAGAGGGGTTTGAAAGTTCTTGGAATAGAGTTGGAATTTTATTAATGTCGCCATAGAAACACCACAATGGTTATTGTGGATAAATCTCTCGGAAAACCTCCACTTCATGCTGGTTGAGAGGGGGGGGGCATCCCGCTGATTATTGAACCTCTGGGGGCACGGGGGCAAAAGGGAGAATTTTCCCCCCCCTGCAAAATCAGGTTTCCTCTTTAATATTTTATAAAAGTGTTAAATACGTACTTGACGTCAGTTAGGCTTTGGGCCCCCTAGAACCCTGGGCCTGCGGGAGTATCCGAAAACAGCATGGATTGAGAAGCCATTAAATTGGCACGAAATGATTACAATTAGGTATTTGCAATAATGTATTTTTATTAATTTAAACGTTTGAACTCAGTAAGCAATATGTGGACAAGACAAGCTTAAGGGTAGGAGCAAATTTTTACTTATTTGTCATGAAATGCAACCTCTGATCTTTCCAATCCTCCTAGATCTGCCAATTCTTAAGGTAGTAAGTGACTATATATAATTCAAGCACTGGCTGACGTGGTAATATTGACCAGTCATCTCTATTCTCTGTATCCCTAAATATATACTATTTAGTAGTGACCATGTTTGGAGAGGAGTTGTTTCTGTTTAAGGTGTCAATTGGGTTATACGAAAAAAATAGTATCTAAATATTTAAGTGCAAAATGAGTCTTTTGTTTCACTTTTTGACAAATTTTCTTCACGAATACCCCCTTCCCTCCCAGTTCCACATTTTTTACATATGGAGTTTTGGAACTCATTTCTGATGTTTTTTATTTGATGAATTGGAGAGAGAGTTTTTTAACGTACAAACTACAAAAGAACACGAGGGCTATTGGCGACGCACCTCGTAATTTTGAACCTCGGTCAAATGACGAGGACGGTACCTGAGCTGACACCCCCTCTCCTAACTACCACACCGAACCTCGACAGATTTAAAGTGCATCGTCTCCCTCTACTTGGTGGCTCTTCAGTGGCACCAGAATTCAAATCAGTGACACTCCAGACACGAGTTCAAGACCATAACGACTAGGCTACCACGGCCATGTTTTGATTGACGAAGCAGAATCATGAAATGAAATCATTAAAATTTTGGCGTAATTAGTTTTCGTAAAGCTAACTTTCATGAAAAAATAATTCTCGAGGTTCTACTAATGCTCTCAGTTGTGATTCGCTAAACACCGAATCCGCTTATCAGCTTCAACTCAAAACTAATACGAAAAGCGAACCTCTATATTTAAACACTTCTAATATTTATTTTAGTAAACAGAACGAAAAACATTTTGCTAATTTACTTCAAGGATCTAAAAACTGTTCGTCCAAATTTAGAGTAACAATCTACACGATATCACTCTAATGTTACACCACGTTATTTCCATGTGCAGCGAAAATTAAAAACGTGCGCGTCAACGACATTCCAAAAGTAATTTTTCTTTTACTACTACTATCACGTGCAACATCAAGCTAGTGACCACGATGTCTATAAATGAAAGAATGTTTTAAAGAAGGAACGAACGTCACTGACTCAACCCGTAACGCTCACCTTACTCCATTTCATGTAGAAAAAAAAAATAATCATAACTTTCATTCTACGATATTCCATGAACGAAGTAGCTTTCCCCGTCATCTACAAACGGCTTTTGATTCGCTGTTTACCTTGATCGACATCTGTACGGATTGTAGGCGAAAAAAAGAGTTTCCCTTTACCATTATAACAAGTGAATTACTAAGTTTGGACGTAACACACACACACAGCAAAATAGCTCTTTTTTTATTTATAGCCCAGGTGATGGAAGCGGAAGAGAAGTGGATGCTCGTGACGTCATTACGGGCTGGGAGCACGCGAAGAAATAAAGGAAAACGCGCGTGACACA
>BMAV01027250.1:226369-245284 GCA_019973955.1 Trichonephila inaurata madagascariensis
GCCGCCATGTTGGATTTGATGTGATTGAAGCGAAATAAAGAAGTTATAAAGATGATGCCTTCCTTATTTTACCAGTAGGCCTGGGGCCTATCATATATATATACAATATATATATATATATATATTAGAAAAACGACTTATTCACTCATTCATCACGAGATGTCCATAATTATAAAACCAACAGATTTGAAATTCGGTAACCATGTTTCTTTAGTTAAGAAGAGATCCGCTGAGAACTGGTTTTGCGGAAGTCGATTCGCAAGAGGGGGAGGGGGGAGTGGGAAGAGATAAAAAATTTCCGTTTTCGAACGGAACAGTTTCGAGCGTTTTCTTACAGGCTTGTCAAAATTCAACCCTGTGAGTCTAAAAGTTCGAAAAAAGGAATTTTTTTTTTCAAATAGAGATCCGCTAAGAGCGTCTTTTGTGGATTTCAACTTAGAATGAGTAAATTATGGGAATGTAAAAGATAATACTCGTCCTTTTTAAATGAAGAGGCGAGAGTTATAAAAATATTTTTCAATATAATCGAATGCTTAATACTAGGGTTTGGATATCAGATATTTATAAACAATACAGGGTGTCCGGTCTTTAAGTATCCAAAAAGATTATAGTTTATTATTACAGAACTATCCTTCAGAATGTAATAAACCGTTCATCCAGGAAATAGAAATCCCCCGAGATTCTTTGGATCTAGTCCGATCGGCCGCAAGTGCACGCATTATTCGGCAATCGCAGATGATAAACTTTTTACACTAACTTCATTAGTAAAGATATGGACACCACAGCAAAAGGTGCAGTGCGTACTTTGGTTAACGGAATTCGAATCAGATTTACGCGTATACAGCGACGTGTTCGAACAGAATGGAATGTCGTTACTGGCTTGAATAAGAGACTTATCAGGACTCCTACAAAATGAATCATGCACACGATCAACAGTGTCTTCTATCAAAAAATTTAAAGGTACTTGCCAGTTTGAGATATTAAAGTTCCCGTCTTCTTTAAAGTTCTTTCCCATTAGTGGATAGATTTTGATGTCGGAGGGTTGACATTCCATTGTGTGTAAACACGTCGTTGTACACGCGTGACTGATTTAAATTCCGTTAACTAAAGTACGCCTTGCTCCTTTTACTGTGGCGTCCACATCTTTATTAATGAAGTCAGTGTAACAAGTTTATCGTCTGCGATTGCCGAATAATGCACGCACATGCGGTCGATCGGACTAAACCCAAAAGATCTCGGAGTGGTTTCCAGTCCAAGGATGAAGAGTTTATTACATTCTAATGAGTAATAAGCCATAACTTTT
This sequence comes from Trichonephila inaurata madagascariensis, assembly GCA_019973955.1. NCBI lineage: Eukaryota > Metazoa > Arthropoda > Arachnida > Araneae > Nephilidae > Trichonephila > Trichonephila inaurata. The sequence goes on from BMAV01027250.1 coordinate 227,673, forward strand.
GGAGACTTTATATAAGCTCGGAAACCCTTATATATAATCCTACACTACAACATCATAAAATACTCAGCGAAGCTTGTGAGTAACGACTAATTGGATACAAACATCTCATCTTTCCCCTCAGTTTGATACAATTATTATTTTTTTCATAATCATACGGTATTTAAAATTTAAATTTTTTATATAATTACGATTGATATTTTTATTATGAATTCGACAGTCAATGATGTAAGTGATATTTTAATGCATTTTTTAAACAAATTTGTAATTATTGTAAATGACTAAATTACCTACAGAAAAGCATACATTTTGTGTGCAGGCGAACACAGAAAAATAGATGAAGCATTTAACAAAATACTTTATCAAAAAGAGAAAATAGAGTACAAGTAATTTATCTCTTGATGAATTTGTACTTCTATATAAAAAAAATTACCTGTAAAAATATTATTACACTTCATTAAAAATATTTTGTTGACACTTCTTCACAGCTCCATTTTCGTACATAATTTAATGAACCAATTAAGAAGGGGTAAAAATAGGGGACAACCTTCAAAACACTATTTTAATTCCTTTATTGGTTCCTTTAGTCTTTGTTAATTTTATATAATTAATAAATTTAAGACAAATACTATTATGATGTTATCTTTTTCATTCTGAGTTAGTAAAGGATATAAGAAATTTTATCAAATATTCGTTTGAGTAATTCGTACATTTTTTTTAAAGAATCACGACGCTAAATAATCCCGAAGCTGCAGGAGTCTCTGAAAGCCTCTTTGATGTTCGTAATTATTCAGTTAAGAATACTTTATTTTGAGCTTGTTTCATAATCGTGGGCATTAGAATAACATGTCATATTATTCTGTTATTTTAACATAAAGCCAATAATATCTTTGAAAGCTTCATTAGGAATTTAGTTTTGGGGTGAATATTAAATGGTAAACATGTTATGAAAGGAAATTGTGCGGGACGAATTCCTTTGGGGGGTCTAAATCGTAAACAATAGCATTTCTCTAGGATTTTTTTTATTTTATATATTTTAGTTGTTATTATATTATATTTCTTATGAGAACAAAATATATTAATAAATAAGTTGGTATGATGGATGAAGACTGAATCTGGTCTACTACTCTGGACTGTTGGTTTATATTTTTAAGGTATCCGACTACGTTCGGAACCGTGATTTTGCAAAAGCGTGTAAATGGATTATATTTATGATACTTAGTGTCACTTAGATTAGAATACATGTATACAATTGTTTTAAGGACATTATGACAAAAAAAAATTAAATACAGTATTTTGGCAAAAAATTAACTTAGAATAACCTTTTTTCCAAATGTTCTCCTTTTCTAAAAAATGCTTCTATTGTATTAATATTTTGCCTGTATTCAGCTCAGACCTCTGTACAGAGGCTCAATTAGAATTTTTGAAATGCATAACTCGGAAGTCGGTTTATCCATGTTTTACGAGAACAGAAGGGAGAAATTTTAAGAAAATACGTCGATAACTATTTCAAATAGTTGTAACTCTGAAAACAATTTGAATTTTTCAAAACTTATAGTTGAGCCTTTGTACAGTGGTCTGAGCTATATACAGGCAAAATATTAATAGAATAGAAGCATTTTCTACAAAAGGAGAACATTTGGAAAAAAGGATATTCTAAGTTAATTTTTTGCCAAAATATTGTATTTAAATAATTTTTTTGTCTTAATGTCCTTAAAACAATTTTATACATGTATTCTAATCTAAGTGACACTAGATATCATGAAAATTATGCATTTATGCGCTTTTTTTAAATCATGGTTCCGAATGTAGTCGGATACCTTAATAATTCATTCTATCTTCTTTTTAATTCTTCATTTTAAAATGAAAGTTTCAAGTCATAAGCACATTCAATTGATGAATGTAATTCAAATATTCAATATCTTATGGAAATGAAGACGTTTTAACAACAAAATATCTGTCATGTGTTTCGGATATCAATCTGCTACAGACTTCAAAATGAGTTGAGTTGAGAGAATATTAACGTCGCACTATTCAGCTACTCGAGGACTTACGGCGACGGACGTTTTGAGCCATGGTCAAGTGACGAGCAGACACCCAGTAGGCTCCCCATCTTAAATTGCACACCATGCCAACGGGTAGACTTCGACAAATTTAACGTGTATCAGCCCCTCTACAAGGTGGATTCAAAAGCAGGTAAATAAAATACATTTCGATTATCGTTAAATTTAAACTCGTAAATCTAGGTTCGATTTATTACTATAAAAATGAATTACCTCCTACACATGGTTTCAAATCCGTTTCTCATGAAGTCTATCCCATAATCTAAGTTGTCCTCCCTCCTCTCGATTGCTTAACGATAAAGCTTCATAGGGAACTAGAATTTGTAGAACTAAGTAAATGCCCTAAAATGCATTAAAATAACTAATACGATTTGAAACTAAGAATATATAACCAACAGACATTTGTAAATTAATTTCTAATTTAAATTTAATTGGAAAGTTATCGCGTAATGAATGCAAAGAAGCTTAAATAATGTCAACTGAGTATACTCGGATTGTAATTTCGCTGTTGGTAATTAAAAAAATATTTTTAACATCTTGGATTTTATTTAAGTAATCAAAATACCGGGTGTTTCTAGAAGAATATCGCAGTTTCAACGCTTCATATAGTATTCATTACACATAACATATTAGTATGACTCATACATCGAATGAAAGAGCAACTGAAACAATTTTGTTTGCTGGCATGTGTGCACCGGGGAGCGAAACGTACGCTAATTTTTCCCCTTTCGTGCCGATCAACACGCTAGTAGAAAAATGACGACTAGTAAACAGAAAGTGTTTTGTGTTTTCCGGTTAACATAGACAGAATCTGCTATTACTGTGCAACGAGCGTTCCGTATTAAGTTTGGTTGTCAACCTCCAAATGATATTAACATTCTTAGGTGGTATCATCAGTTTGAAACAACTGTCTGTCTTTGTAAGGGCAATAGTACAGGACGACCAAGGCTGCAACTGGTAACCAACTGTACCTGGTTCTGCCTATCTTGATGCTCTACAACTATCTCTATTTCCTCAATCTTTCATCCAATCTGACGCCATGTGACTTTTATCTGTGGGGGTTTATAAAGGATTGTGTGTACGTTCCTCGGCTACCTTTCAGACTTCAGATACAGGATGGAAGCAGAAGTTGCAAGAATTTCCTTAGACACACTGAAAAAAGTTTGGGATGATCTCGCCTATTGACTTTATTTATGCCGTGTGACGAATGGGGCTCACATTGAACATTTCTAAACTTGTAGATAAAACTGTTTGAGTTAATATTTCATTCAATGTATGAACTATACTTGTAACTTATATGTGATAAATACTATAATGCAGTGCTTCTCAAACTTTCAATATACGCGACCCACTATTCAGTCATAATTTTCATCGCGCCCCCTCCATACAATAACAATGAGTTGAATTCAATAATACTATACTTTGACACTAAGGCTACAATACGACTTTAACCTCTTATGTGCCAACGACGTATATAAACGTCTCGCTCAACCAAAGCATTAATTTTCTGGACGTATATATACGTCTTTCCAAAGTACGATCTTTTCTGTGCAGTGCAATCCATAAAATTATTCCGAGGGCTTTTGGAATGCAATAAAAGGACCTTGGCAGTTTTGGCGAAGGATTTACTTATTTCAGAGGATTTTTGCTTATTTATTTATTTTCTTCTCCCCCTCCCCCGCAAAAAAGACATCAAAATACGCTCGTCTACGTGGTAAACGGTGGTATTGGGGAGCGAATTGCGTAACTATTGATCGGCAGTTAAGGAATTAATTATAAACCGTACAGAGAGAGATTATCAAGATAAGTGTTAATACACACACACACACACACAAGCCCATGGGTTCATTCATAATTTTCAAACTTGTTCTTAACTTAGTATTGTTAAATTGATAATAAAATATATATTGTATAGTACTGATACATTTATAAGTGTATTATATCAGAGTAAATGTGTATTCTATATTTCATTATATCAGACAGTATTTTGTTTGTTTACTTTCAGTAAATTAATAATTTTTTAAACAACCTTCTGTTTTTGACTTTTCAATATGCTCCCGCCCCCCTTGAAGAGTTATCACGCCCTACAGTTTGAAAAACACTGCTATAATGCGTTAAAACTCCGATATTCTTTTAGAAACACCCGGTATATTGAAAATTTAAAGGAAAAATGGGAAATTAATCCTCCTCCCTTTGAAATTCGTTAGTTAAATGAAAAAAATTGCAGCGTTTAAGGTATATTAGTTAACAAAAGACAAATCAGCTGACAAAGATGTTTTCAAAACCCAAGCTCTGCCTATGACAAAAAGATTACGCTTAAGGCCAAGAAGGAAGTTCCCGCTCGTCCCTCCCTCTGTTATGATCCGATTTAAATCTCTATTTCAAGGAAAATCATCTCAGTTTCCCAAGTGTTTTCGCTCGTTATCTCGCCGCACGTGGATACGAATCCGCCGAATTTCAAAATAGAAGACACAAAGTCAGTTTCTCTCTATCTCTATAAAAAACCCGCGAAGGACTTAGATAATAGCCAGAAAACGAAAGTTTCCATCAACAATCGATAAGAAAATTCTCGTGTTGAGTGTGATATTACACCGTCGATGAAAAAAAAAAAAAAAAAAGAAAAAAAAAAAGAGAGAGAGAGAGAGAAATGTTGGACGAAAGCAAATAAATCTTCGCGCGTCCCTGAAAGTGCAAAGTTTCTCTTAACTTATCTTCTCTCCTCAGTCGGTCAAGGAAGCCTCTAGGAGTCAAAGCACTCTTTGGAGGAGCTACGTAAATCGCCGAGGACACCTTACAAAATAGTCCTTTTTTTCTCTCTCTCTCTCCCACAACGTAAACTTGGACCTGAATGACTACTTCATTCTATAATGATTCATGTAATTCTCAGCTTGGCGCTTGAGGAATTATCGTTCCTTTAATGAATGCATTCGAATGTTTTTAGATTATAAGACTGCGAAATATGAGATTGAGAAATTTTTCCTCGATGTGCCTCTGCATCTTAAACTGAGGTTTCGTCAGCAAAATTTTTGAATTTTGTAATCGTTTTCCTTAATGGACACAATCGACTGCGCATTCAAGGTTTGAATCGATTGGAGTTGACTTAAAGATAATTTTTGTTGGCCAAATTAGGTAATGGAAGATAATTATCCAACTCTTATCAGTTATTTTAATTCACTGATTAATTTCTTCTATCATACATTTATTACTGGCCGTTAACCGCCCAATTCACAGGGTATTTCATCATGTTGTATGACTATATATTTTTTTTCAGTTATTTTTTCTAAATCCTAACATTATGTTGTCGATTGTACTGAAAAATATTCTTATAGCTCTAGCCTCCCGATCTAAATAAGGAAATGCCTCCAGGTTCTAAAACGGTATATTTATCTTTTACACTCCGCCAATTCCGTTCGGGAGTTAATTTCTGTAAAATCCATTTTTAGTGAATCTTTACTGACCAAAAGAAGCATGCTTGCTAAATTTATAGTACGGGCATTTAATACTCTTATAACTAAAATAAATGGGATTTTTTTTTCATTTGTAGCAACCTCATAAGCCCTTGCAAACCCTGCTCTTAACTTATATCTACTAAAGAAATAAAAGTATTTGCCAAAGTTAATCTGTGTATATAATATTTGAAAGAGGGAAATTTTTTTTGTTTCATATAACACTTCAGTATTCCATTGCCACCTTCTTGGAAACGATTTCCTCAAAACCCGCTCTTATCGGATCTCTATTCAGTAATAGTTTCGGAAATATTCTAATAGTTTCGAAAATATCGGGATGAGTGAGCCACTTCTTTTCTATATATATACAGTCGAGCCTCCATATTACGAACCTCTATATTGCGAATTTTTCTGTATAGTGAATTTTTTCCTGGAACCAAGAACATTTTACGATTTTCTTCGCAAAATAACCTTCCAATAGCGAAGTGTATTTCCTATATAACGAACTTTTTTTTTCTTGTCATTCATTTTTTTCTCCCTATTTCTAAACATTTCCAGTTATTCTCTCTTTTAACACACTTTATGGTGGTCATAAATCTTGAACTGGTTTTATTAGATGTCTAACTCGCCGAGGGCAATAGAACTCTGGGCATTTCATCCAAGAAGTGCAACTTTTAACCCCCATCGTCCAGTTCCCTGGAAACATGTTCGATATTCCCTTTCACCCTCAGTAGAGTTGTCTCGTGTCCCCGTCTTCTTGAACTAGTCTCCATTCATTTGTAGTGTTGATCAGTTGTACTGGTAACTTCGTTTCTTGTGGCTCTAAAATATCAAAACGTAAGTGCTTGAGCATCAAAGAAAAAAAAATTCTTCAGGAAGTGGATAAAGGTGCCAAGAAACTTTCCTTGGGGTTTTTCTTTCTTTTCTTTCTTTTTGATAGGTAAGATGTAAAAAATAAATATTATTAATTTACAAAAAAGATGTGAATAATTACTTTTTTTTTAATATATAGTGTTTATGAATTTAAACATTTGTTTTATGTCTTTTATAAAGGAAATTGATAGATGAGCCTCTATACAACGAATTTTCCATATAACGAACTTTTTTCGAGATTTAGCGGCTTTTTTATATAGAGGTCCGACCGTATTTAATATTTGAGCCTTATTTTATAAATAACAGAACATAGACACTGTAATACACCAGTACACGCATAGGATGAGGTGAGTTGTAAAAACTTTTTTTTACATAGAGTGAGTGAAAATTAACGTCGCACTGTTCAGCTACACGAGGGCTTTTGGCGAAGGACCACGTAATTTTGAACCGTGGTCAAGTGACATGGGCGACACCTGAGCTGGCAACCCCCCTCTCCTAACTACCACACCACACCAACGGAAGGACGTTTGAGCTCTCGACAGATTTAACATGCATCGCTGCCCTACATGGCGGGTCTTTAGTGGTACTGGGCTCGAACTCATGACAAAGCCAGCCACGATTTGATACCTATACCACTCGGCTACCGCGGCCACTTTTTACAGAGAGAGGGAGAGCAGTAGTGATAAAATATTTCTTCTAAAAGTGACAGGACACACAATGCATGTTTTAACAGTGGTTGTAACCAATGGATAGATTAAAGTAATTAGCAACAGAGTAAATATCCTCCAGAATTATAATTTATAGAAGACAAAACACAGAAAAAAATCTTTCATCCTTATTTAGAGCGATATCCTTCAAAAATCTTAGACGTAAATCTCACTTTTATGTCATCCGTTTTACAGGTTTTCTAGTCACCTGCATCATTTTTATTTGCTTCAGAAATTCTTCCACTTCATCGGAGTTGAGAAAAACTCGATCTGAAGTAATTCAGTTACGAGGTTTTCTCCGCTTAGTGTTCCTTCGGGAACAATATAGTTGTTTCTTTGGAATTCTGCGCAGTAACGTAGCTCATTTCTTTCAAAGTAGCATACCAATACGGAAGCCAATAAGGCTGCAAAGATAGAGACAAAGCACCATCGACAGCAGAAACAAATTACAATTTGAAAACTTAATATTTAGGAACGAAAATTGGGAATCTAATTTACATAGCCTGGTATATATATAAAAAAAAATGCTGTACATGAAGTTGTACCTTAAAAGAGAAGGGGGACAAATATATTTAGATTAAATCTAAGATAATGAGAAAAATTAATTTTCTTTAAAATAACAATTTTTTAAAGATTTTACCTCGATTTTACGTTTTGATGTTTCTTTTCCTGTTTTTTCCACACACATAGATATAATGAAGTAGTAATATACTGATTCTTTACTGTAGATCAGGGGTGTCAAACTCAAAGGTCAACTTCGGTCAAACAAACAAGGTTTAAAAAAATCAATATTTACAGAAACATAGGTTTATTTCTAAAAACACATTATAATTAACATGTAAAAGAGCAGGAAGAATGAAATGTTTGTGTCCTGACACTTGACATATCTGGTACTGTCTTTCATTGGAATTTTTTTTTATTTTATTATATATTATTGTATGCCGATATATTGGTCGGGCCTCTCAAGAATGTTCGTTTTGGGCTACATACATCCCACGGGCCACGAGTTTAACACCCCTACTATAGATCATAATCTTCTTTTATTCAATTCCTTCTATTAGCTCACACTCTTTATTTATTTATTTATCTTGGTGGAATTTTCAATCGTTAATAAAATACATTTTAAATCGCTCAATTGAACTATAATTTTATATACATGATTATCTTGGATGACAATATAGTAATTTAGTTATAATTAATAAAAATTTATTAATTAAAACTAATTATTTAAAGAATTACAAATACAGCCACGTTGGGGACTTAGCGACCCTTTTGGCGACTTGTGTCAAAACTTGAAAAGGTTTTTTTTTCCTCACGTTTTAAAGCATTCAGTTGAACTGAAATTTTATAGACACGATTGTTTTGGATGACAATACGATACTTTAATGATAATTAATAAAAATTAATGACCACTTAATGTTGAGATTCTGTGTCATAAGTATATACACATTTATATTAATTGTAACTATTTAATAAAAAAGTTGCTAAAATAAAATAAAAAAAATTTGTTGATCTATGTAGGAATTGACTTAAATTATTTTTTAATATTACTTGTTTTATTTTATTTTATATTATTGTATGCCGATATATTGGTCGGGCCTCAAGAATGCTCGTTGCGGGCTACATGCAACCCGCGGGCCACGAGTTTGTGACACCCCTACCGTAGATCATAATCGACTTTTAAAAATTATGAATAACTAGCAATAACATTACATATGACATCATTATGACCATAATGCACCATTTGATTACTCTATATTATATGATTAATGAAGAATACTATTCTGTACTATTACTATTACTACGATGTTATTATTGTATTATACTATACTACGTTTTATTTTATACTATTTCTATATACTATATCACATTATATTAATGATGTAATATGATACAGGAGTGAGAACATCTCAAAAAATTATTTTAGTGAGATCAATGACAATATATTTAGTAAATCCTTTCTTCGTTTATTAATTGAATTCGTCTTTTTTAATTAAAAAAAAGGAAAACGTGTTAAATTTTCAATTATATAGATGAGAGAGAGAGAAATATTAGTATATTATATAAAACTAATAAAAATTAGCCATTTACGTGAAACTGACAATGCATTTTGAAAAAGATGCGTCATAATTAACAGTCAATAAAATAAGTACATTTTAATTAATTTTTGGAAAAAAATTATTACTTAGAGGAAGTCTTGATATTTCAAGGTAAAAAGTAATTATTGTAATCGATTCAGTATTATTAATTTATGAAAACGTAACCAAGAAACTTTGAAATTATCATTTCTCCCAATTATGTCTAAAAACTAAATATTTTTTTTCCTGTGAGATTATGAGAATCAGGAAATTTAAATTTCTTTCTTTCATATTTTTCTTGTTTAAAAGTTTTCATTATATCAAAAACTTCACAATCCTAAATTTACGTAGTAGTATTATATTGGTGGAATGTAATTCTATAGATAAAATATGAATTTGTTTTCCTTGTTGAGAAAAATATATAAATGCATGTTTTTCCACTACAAAGAAATTTGTTTTTGGAGTTTATAAGAAAATCTTCTTCTTGATACAAAAGTTTACCAAAAAGAAATGAGCTTTTAACAACAGAATTTCACAAAACCTATTTTGTGTAAGATAATGTGGATAAGAAATACGTTAAAAAAAATAAATGTATTTTAGATTTTTGGATATGTGTTTTTTGTTCAACATTTGTAAAACAACAATTCTCGGTGGAAAAAAGAATGCAGCAAATACTGATACATATATTAACTACAAATATCAATTGCGATGTTTTTTAAAGTATTTTCAAATCACGTGCGCTCTCATAGAGTATTTTACAAAAACAATTACTATACTGAATATTTTACTTAAAAAAAAACAAAAAAAACCCAGAAATTTTAAATTATTATTCTAAGCAAAACTTTTTTCGACTTTTCATTTACAATAAATATTAGTTTCCAATAGCTTTATTGTACTAAGAATACGAAACAGTAAAAAATTATAGTATCTGTTTCATAAACAATACATTTACTTACACTTTAATTTTTTTTAAAATTTGTAATACAAAATATTCTACGAAAAAAAAAACTCTAAAATTTTGGTTTTGTTATAAAGTAAGATTTCAGAAACGTAGATGTGTATATTTTAACAGTTTAAAAAAAACCCCAACAAAACTTATTTAAAATATTCAAATGTTTACAGCGAAAGCGTTGATATTTATACAAAACATTTTTAAAATATTTTTTATAAAGAAATAATTTATCTGTCTAGGAATTTTAATTCTCTTTCTCGAGCATAGGTTCTAAAATAGTAAAATGAAATCAGTTGTTTTTAAAACTAAATATAGATTAGACCTTGGAAATTCTATTCAATTTTTTGGCAATTTCTTGTTTTCCCCCCGCTGAGATTCGAGAAGAAAAAGTACATAAATAAAGTACAAAAAAGGAATTTTTTAAATATGTTTTCTAGTGAAAAAAATTCGTGATATTCTATCTATGTGTACGATTGAAAACATGTAACAATTTTACTTCGTTACAAAAGCACATGTAAAGAAATTATTATTATTCTGATTATTTACTTCTTACCAAAGATATATAACATATTATTACGGAATAAGTACAATTAAAATTCACTCCAACAAATTATAATATTCTTACATAGAACCAAGGATACAGTCATAATACAAACTAATCGTTACCCACCCGCTTCGTTGAGTATTTCTTAATATTGTATTACTTTATATTTTTTTACGTTATTGGTAACCTAAGTTCTACCATTAAACTTTCAATTGTACTCAAAAACGTTCTAAAAGCCCTTACAATTTGATTCGGAATGTGGTTCGGATTTAAAAACGGAATCTAGAATTCAAAATAACATTTTAATAAGGTTTGTACTGAATTTTAAGTATATTGTTTACTCTGGCTCTATTACAAGTTTGAAATCAAATCAATGATAGCGAAGAAAAAATTTTGAATCTTTAAATTCAGCAGTGCAATGTCATTTAGGGGAAAAAAAGTTCTTCAAATGCGAGGAATTTTTAAATGAATAATCAATATGATTAAACCTTATGTGCGCGTCTCGTATTAGTACAATAACAATGCAATTTTAAACTTAAATGTATTTTCAAATCAAATTTGATGTACAGAGTGCATTTTGAAAAAGAGAATGATTTAAACCTTAAACGTATGATTTTTTTGTTTTAAGTTCCAAAAATTTTTTTATATAAAAAAAGTCATTGGTTACGTAATAAATAAATAAATAAGTTCAAGTTAATAATATAGAGTTTTTATTTCGAAAAAAGTTCTATATAGACATTTGGCAACATACAGATTTTCCCCAAAATCTAGCATATATTCAATAAAATTTTCAAATGCAACATCAAACATCGATAGCCTACCTAACAATAGATGAGAAGTCATTTTGTTTCAATTAGATAAATCCCTCCTTTATAAGAAACTCGAAAATAGAACATTTCTCTCCAAATAACATAGTTAACTTTATCACCCACCATATTCAAATATTATATATATAAACTTTACACGCTAAGAAGTAGTGTCTTTTTTTCTTTCACACACGATTTATTGTCTATGGCGTTTTGAATGCAACATGCGTTCAGAAACGCACACATTCTGGTATTTGAATAATATTAAGTGGAACTGAAATGTAGACAATTGGTAGCAATATGCACTAAAGAGTTAAAATGATGATCTAGAAAAAAAATATTTACAAAAACAAGAGAGATAGGGAAAAGTAAATGCACAAAGGATAAGAAAAAAAAATTATTTACAATATTTTTTAATCCAAATAATTATTCTTAAATTTAGCTTATTTTGAGTACGCCATATCCTTTAAAATGAAGATATAAAACTACACTTTATCAACATTAGTTAGCTTACACACATCAGCACTTCCTTATATTTTTAAAACATCTCTCTACCTTTATTCCCACTTTATTCAAGCAAAACAAATTTCTAGAGTAATAAAAAAGCTATAAAAACGTTTGAGCTTAAAAAGCTCTGAACATGTTTTGGTTATATGATGTAATTCAAATAAAAACTTTCCGGTTTTGAAAATGCTTAGGTAAACATTTCATCATTAAACAGGATATTAATTTTTCATATTTGTAAACATGTCTGATTTTGTAACAGACATCGCGAAGGGAAACACTCATTTAAAAAACTCGATCATTTTTAATTAGTATCCACCACAGTAAGTTTAGATATAGGAAAATTAAAATATAAATGGGGTTTATTTAAAAAAAATATATCTTTAAATAATATCAATATTATCACTGTATCATTAAAGCATGGGGAATCCGTTATTTCATAAAATTGCAGATTTAGTAGTAGAGAATGTGAGTCAGTTAGGTGGAATTAGCGGTAAATATGAGACAAATATTAATTCAGAATATGTTCCAAACCAACATTTTATTTACAGCACATTAATTAACTGAAATTCTCTTCTATTGCGAGAAAATTTTTTATATTAGCCTAGAAATAAATTACAAAATAAATCGTCTGCTTAAAATAATATTTGGCAAATAAGAATTATATTATTAAAATCAACATCACAAATTAATTAATAATAATTAAATTCCTTATAATTATATTTTTAAATATGCAAAAAATATTTTCCATTTTAAATTAAATCAGTTTAAAGAAAAAAGGTAAGAGTTAAATTTCCTCTACAAAATAAATAGGCATTTCGTGAAATATATCGAGCCACAATAATTAAAATGCATAAAATTAACAAGATAAGATTTAATTAGTTTATTTTTTAGAATAACGGTTGCCTGCCCCAGAAGTCTTAATACATCATGCTTAAGGTTTTGAATAAAATTTTTGTAACATTTTTTGGTGCTAATTTAATATCGGTATCCTATGGAATTCCCCGCCAATTTCGCCACGTTCAGGCGATAACTATACAATTTAACACTAAACAGGTCACGAAAGATCTATTTGGCACGATTTCAAAAATCACATCCACACACAAAACAAGTAGCGTACCGATAACAAACTAGTTTCTATTATTTAAACAACGTATGCGTTTTTGCCAGCAGAATAAATTGCTCAACAATTTTTGAAATTAGATGTTGTAAAAATTTGGTACTTACGTATTATACCATCAACCAATTTCGCCAAATAAAACGACGTTCTTAAATGTTTTTTTTTTCGAGTATGCAAGGGAACGATTTTCTTCTATTGGCTGCATATCGCGGCATTTGGCGATGTCATTAGGTTTGAAGATATCGGTCGATGTTATAATACAAAAAAAGTACCTAAAACTTTAAATGATGATTTCGAGACCAGCTTCATTCTGTTATTTTTTATAAGTTGCTAACTTATTTTGGACAGTATTATATCACAATTACATTTTTCTATATTAGCAATTATAAAGATAGATTAAATAGCAATTAATATATCCATAACATATGAAATGTATTTTCTAGAGAAACTTTACTTATCATTAGCTAATTTAAAAAACAATGGACTGTCAAATTGTTCATTTTCTCTTCTTACGGTCTATCAGTAGTTAATTTATAGACTAATTATTTAGTTCATAGAATAATTAAGTGAAGTATAAAATTATTAATATGTTGCATACCTTATTGGTTAATGTGTGTAATACATGAATCATCTATTTCTTGAAATACCCAAATATTTTATGAAGAAACTGAATTACAAGCTTTATCATATATATATATATATATATATATATATATATGTATAAAATTCTTATTTTTGACTTCTTGTCGGTATAACTAAACCCAAAATTAATCTTTCATGCAGTATTCTTGTGGGAATCTTGTTTTACAACAAATAAGCGTATATTAGAGAAATTCAACATAAATATGGCATTGTAAACCTTTAATAGTGAATTAAAAAGATCCGTTTTTCAAGGGATATCAAAGAGATAAAGATATGGAGGTTTATAAAAGTGGTGTGACAGATACACATTAACCGATAAAATGTGATTGTTTTACATAAGTACAGAAGATGAAATAATAACAATTAAAGAACACTCGCGATATGTTTTTGTAATACTACGTTGTTATCGGAAATTGAATGTAAGAGAAATGATGTATTGTAAGAGATAAAACTGTTTTCCCCCTGAGGACCGTAAAAGTTATTATTTTTTCACATGATGTAATTCTTTTCTTGAAAAAGACAATTCTTTTACTATTTATTATTTATGGTAGACAAAATCAATGGTTGGAAGTAATAGTTACTCTAAAGCAAACCATATGCGTAGGTGTGCAATATTGTGATTAATTTCGAACCGCGAACGCTTAATAACCCAAAGAGTCGATCTTTTTTAATTTCATTAAATATATTTTTGCTATTAAAATGGAAAGAAACGATTGTTTCACAACAATGTCTTAAAGATAAGACAAGATATCTTGACTTATAATTCCGTTTACCAATTTTTTTGCAAGATGGGGACCATCAAAGAAAACTCTTTACCCAAACATGCACAAAAATGCGCGTTCTCACCAGCGGAGTAAAAAAGTACTGAAGTGTTTTCCCCCCAATTATTGAAAACAGCACATCCAACTAATTTAAACAAGTAATATAAAAAAAAAATTTTAAGTCAATTCCTACTTAGATCAACAAAGAAAATTTTTATTTTAGCAACATTTTATTAAATAGTTACAATTAATATAAATATGTATATACATAGGGCAAAATCGCAACATTAAGTGGTAATTTTATTAATTATCATTAAATTTTCTTTTTCATCCAAAAAAAAATCGTGTCTATAAAAATTTCAGTTCAACTGAATGCTTTAAAACCCAAAAAAAAAACCTTTCAAGTTTTGACAAAAATCCCAAAAAAAAAATTTTAAAGGGTTTTATTTTAATTTTTAAATAATTAGTTTTTTAAACAATTAATTTTTTTTAAATTATTGTTTGTCATCCAAAATAACTGTATATAAAATTTCAGCTCAATTCAGCTTTAAAAATTTTTTTTTAACGACTGAAAATTCCACCAAGATAAATAAATAAATATATAGAGAGTGTGAGCTTTAATAGTAGGAATTGAAAAAGAAGAGAATATTTATATATTTATGGCAAAAATCGTTCAAATATGAATATATCTTTAATTTTCTTAGCACCGATATATGATAAAAGAATTACAGAATAAATAAAATTATTTCTTATTCATAGAAAAACTTATTTATGATACTTTAAATGATTGAAAAAATCGTAAGTTGAAACTACGGGGAAAGGGTTTTAACGAAAAAACATCGGTTTTTAGCGAGAGGGGACTCTTGAGCTAGCACCCCTCTCTCCAAATCAAATCTTGATGATATTGAGCCTTGACAGATTTAACGAGCATCGCAATTTCTTTACACCCCGGATCTAAAGTGTCGCCAAGACTCGAATCACCGACTCAATAGTAACAACACAGATCACAAGTTCGCAACTCTGACGGTTTCCTCTGCCAAAAAATAAAAATGTTTCAAAAATTTACAAGACCAAACTTGAACACTCTCTGTATAGTCCAGACTTAGCGCTTTTAGACCACCGTTCGCTTAGACCTCTTAAGGTATCCGGAACCGTGATTTCGCAAAAGCGTACAAACGAAGATTTATGTAAATAATATACTTAGTGTCACTTAGATTAGAATACACACATAATATTGTTTTAAGAATATTATTACAATAAAAAAATCATTTAAATGCAATATTTTGGCAAAAGAATTATTTATTTTTGAAACATTCTCCTTTTATATAAGAAAAATGCTTCAATAATAAATATATTTTGCTTATATATATAGCTAAAAATTCGCCAGAGATCCTGTGATGGATCTATCCTCGATCCTTCAATTAATCAATCCTCTTGGGAAATCTTTGGGCTATCAATTCACGTTATTCACAACCAACCCTTCGGAAGAAGAAAATCGTGATATTCAAATTAACTTACAACATTTAGTCGAAGTTTTCTAGCTTGAATAGAGAGTAGGAGAAGAGTTATACTGGAATCAGGAGAGATTGATACTGAAGGTATCATGTTTGAATTAATGTGATTACGAACTCATTAGGTGGAAGTTTTTAAGGGACGATTGTTCACTGAGATTAAATTGATATTAGATTAAATCGGATGATAGGTTAGATTCGCGATACTCAACCTGCGGCCGACTGGGCCGTTTTAAGTGGCCCGTTCATGGCCCATTGCTCTGAAAAATTCGTTTATTTATAAAAAATTTATTTGGGATAATCTTTGTTAAAAAATCAAATATATCAATTTTGCTTTTTGTTGTCGATATGGTATGAGTGCGAATTGATATTTTTTTCTGATTAGTGACAATAGACAACAGTGGAGTAGCGACCATTTTAGAAGTGGAACTAATTTTTAACTATCTTTCATATCTTGTAAGCGAAAAATATTCGAAGGAAATAGATTGCTTCAAGACGATTGAGGGGATGACTATTTTGTAGTGAAAAATAAACATGGATCAGTATTTGTTTGATTTATCACGAAAGTGCTGTATTTAAAAAATACCAAGAAAATAGGAATCATTCAATGACACTTTTCCTCAAAGATCCCTTTGAAGAGTTGATAAATAGACTTTCTTGAATAATCTTTACTACAGCAAAAAAAGTGTTTTGTCAGTGGTAATGTCACAGTGGTAACAAAGGCACCGTATGAAATTTGTTATATTATTGGTAATTATATGAAACCGTTTACTGATTCAGAAATTGGGAAGGAGTGTTTCTTAAATGCTTCTAATTTAGTGTTAGTGATAAAAATAAAAAAAAAAAATATAAGGAAAAAAAAACATAGCAGGAATTATAATATTTTGATCAATTTTACGCACTTTAAATTTCCAATGTTATCTTGCTCTTAAGGTATCCGAGTACGTTCGGAACCGTGATTTTGCAAAAGAGAATAAATGGATAATTTTCATGATATTTAGTGTCACTTAAATTAGAATATATGTATACAATCGTTTTAAGGACATTTTGACAAAAAAAAGTATTTAAATACAATATTTTGGCAAAAAAGTAACTTAGAATAATTTGTTTTCGAAATGTTCTCCTTTTGTGAGAAATGCTTCTATTATAATAATATTTTGCCTGTATATAGCTCAGATCTCTGTACAGAGGCTCAACTAGAATTTTTGTAATATTTAACTTAGAAGTGGGTTTATCCATATTTTACGACAACAGAAGGGAGCAATTTTAAGAAAGAAACGCCGATAATTATTTCAATGTGGTTTGTAACTCTGAAAATAATGTGAATTTTTCAAAAATTAGTTGAGCCTCTGTAAAGAGGTCTGAGTTATATACAGACAAAATATTATTATAATAGAAACTTTTTTCACAAAAGGAGAACATTTTGAAAACAGATTATTCCAAGTTAATTTTTTGCCAAAATACTGTATTTAAATAATTTTTTTTCGTCAAAATGTCCTTAAAACAATTTTATACATGTATTCTAATCTAAGTGAGATTAAATATCATGAAAATTATCCATTTATACGCTTTTTTAAAATCATGGTTCCGAACGTAGTCGGATACCTT
>BMAV01027250.1:254357-275966 GCA_019973955.1 Trichonephila inaurata madagascariensis
GTCAACCCCCTACATGCAAGTTTAGTTAGATCAAATAATGACATACTCATACTGAAAACATATCGGAAAGGGAAAAAATTATATTTTTGTTACACGATTACAAGTTATTTTTCTCTTAATAGTTATGTGTTTCTTGACAGATTCCGTCAGTTTTTTACCTTTTGTATCTAATTATTTATAATGGATGCCCTTTCTTTATTTATTTGCATCGATTTTATTCAAAATACAGTCGGACCTCTATATAACGAAGTCGCTAAATCTGGGAAAAAAGTTCGTTACATAGAAGTTCATCTTTTAATATACTTTATATAAACCACATAAAACAATTTTTAAATTCATAAACACTATATATTAAAAAAAGTAATTATTCACACCTTTTTTTAAATTAATATATGTTTATTTTATATATCTTACCCATCAAAAATGAAAGAAAGAAAAACTGCGAGGAAAACAAGAAAAACGAAAGTCGAAAAATGCACTGTATTTTCAATATTAAGAAAATAATTTTATACTAAAACACTTCTCTGATGAAACGTCCAGAACTCTATTGCTCTTGGTGAGTTCGGATCTAATAAAACCATTTCAAGATTTATGACCACCATAAAATGTGTTAAAGAGAGAATAACTTGAAATTCTTTTCTGAAATACTCTTAAAAAAAAATAAGGAAGAACAAAAATTGAATCACAAAAGTAAAAGTTCGTTATATAGAAAATGCACTTCGTTATAGTGAGGTTATTTTACGAAGAAAATCGTGAAATGTTCAAGGTTCCAGGAAAAAGTTCGCTATACTGAAAAATTCGCAATATAGAGGCTCGACTGTACTTCTTGATTTCACCAAATTCAGTGTTTCTCAAACTGTGGGGCGCGTCTCCCAAGGGGGGCGTGATAACCCTACAAGGGGGGTGCAAGCGTATCGGAAAGTCGAAAATAAAAGATTATTTAAAAAATTATCAATTTACTAAAAGGAAACAAAATGTATTCTGACATAATACAAAAATACATATTTACTGTGATATACCATACTTATAAATGTATCAGTACGGCACAATATATTTGATACTAAGTATCAATACTAAGTTAAGAACAAGTTTAATAATTTCTAGTGAGATTTTTCAATGGGCTTATCATACACAAAATTTAATACTTATCTTAATACTTCGTACGGTTTAAAATTAGGGTCGTATTGTAGCTTTAGAATCAAAGTATTATACATTATTATTGCATTCAACACATTGTTATTGTATGGGGAATTCTTTATCTATTCTTTATCTATTGATATAATTTTGATTTTTCAACTTTCCTACGAAACCCAACTTTTCTTTATCCGCTCGATGTACAGAACGTGCCGCTCGTTTTCCTCTACTGGAAGGAATTTTTCTACGTCTTGATGACCGAAGTACGCACTGACCAACTTTGAGGAGCGTGTTCAGTTTATAAAGCAAATAATTCAGCTGGCTTATATTTCTAATGTTTTCACATATTTAATCTGTCTTTATGAATTCGGATACTAAATTTTTTTTCGTATGTATATTTTCACATGTTGTCAAAGATTATGCTAGTTACAATATTCCTAAAAAAATTGCACAATCTACACAATATAAGATAATTTTATCGCATATATATTACTAAAAGATGTACAGATTATATGCTTTGTTTCTGTGTCATTTAGTACGTTTTTTTTAAATACAAATTCTGCAATTTAGTGCCAAAGCGTGCGTTATTAATCCTCAATAAGACACCTTACCTGCGCGTTCCTCAAATCAAAATTAATTCCTGTATGGTCCATTTTTTTTTGGTTGTAGGGTTCATAAATTAAAATTAGTAGAATGCTCGATAAAAACCTCTCATTTTTACTTAATGCCTTACATTTTCTTTTTAAAGAAAAAGGTTCATGAAAATAGTATAAAAATGACGATTAATAATAATGAATCATTACAAAGTTAACGCATCTTAATTTGCTTTTCAAATCAATAATAAAGTTCGAATGAAGGAAAATCCTATTTGTAAGACCTACAGCTGTCCCAACACAGAAGTCTCACCCGGGCGCTAAATAAACCCAGTCCCTCAGAAAAACAGATCACGTAATCTTTGTGTAACTATGAGACATCCGAATGAGCTTACCTGCGATTTCCACGTGAATAACAAAGTGTAAGACGATTATGGAATATTTTTTTGTAAAACAGAGAAACCACAAAAATTTGATGATGTTATCGTTTCACTAACTTACGGAAAGGATATTTAGAATATTTTTGGCTTCTTTACTGACAATCCATATGTATTTATGGATAATCAATCTATTTTTACTGTATTTAAATCACGACATGTCCACCGGGTTAGTATTGGTGACACGAAACTGAAAGTTACGAAATGGTGTTATATTTGTGTTTTCTTTTACAAAAAAGATTCATTACAATTAATTTTGAGTATCAGTGGGGAATGTATATCAAATTGTTATTTCTAAACTGTGTGATGATTTTTAAGAGAAAAATAATATTCCCGTTCCCCAAAATTTCATTTTCAAGCTAATACTTTTTAAGAGAAGAAAAAAATTCCTCGGAAATAAATCAAACTTTTATTTCCAAATTGATACTTTTTAGAAGAAAAATTCTTCGTAAATAAATGAGCTTTTAATTTTTAAACTGATACTTTTTAAGGGGGCACTTCTACGTAGGATTTTCCAATCTTGCAATAACAAACAAATAAGCAATGAATTTTTTTTAAAAAAAATTGGTCGTACAAATAAAATTTTATGAAAAACAAAGTTCTGATTTGAAAAAAAATATTTTTCAAAATTTGAATCTGACAATTTTTAAAATGTAAACTGTAATGCTAAAATCACAATATGCACACACCCTAGATGTATTATGACCATCATATTCAAAGATTTCAATATTTAAAAAGCACAAATAATTGTTTCATTTGAAATGAAAATAATCAATTTGCACTAGCGTATTTTCTTCAAAGCATTGACAATATTAAACAATTATTTCCTTTTTTTTTTTCATCAAAAAATGAGAAGAATTGCTGTTTGCATTAGAGTAAGTAACACAATCGTGATGATTTGTCTGTTACTAAATGCTTTAAATTAGGTAAATTTTATAAAAGGATTAAATTAAAATTCCTAATGAGATAATTTTACAAAAGAGTAATGTAAGATGAAGACAAAATAAAGAGCTTTGAAGTGAAAAGTTTCGATACATATTTTATCCTTCGTAAACATGAATTCAAATTAAAATTATGAAATAGCACTGACGAAATGTGGATTAAAATGATTTAATAAAGAAACTGAAAATAGAGTCTTTAATTCTATTTAGAGAGTGTTTTTTTTTCTTTTTGAATGTTTTTTTCAGTACATGTAAATATATACATCTAGGCTTTCCCCCATACTGTTTTTTATAACCTACATATATATATATATTTATTCAGGCATTAAAAAAAAAAGCAATCGTTTCAATATTTATCTGTAAATTTTTCTTTTATTTATGACTTACAGAAAATGGATTTTAATTAATACATATATTTTTTTTAAAGGATTATTTCTATTATTTCATTACTAAATTAATTATTTGTTAATTAAAAAGTACATCGCCTATTATTTTGGATACAAATACATTTTAGAGACATTTTTAAGCTAATTATATGTAACGATTGATTGATTGATTGATGAAAATCTGAAATTATTTTTATTATTTTAATTTCTTAGAAACTAACTATTATTAAAAAAATGATTAAAGGTTTTTTTTGTTTTGTTTTACTCTTAGCATTGGAATCGTTTTCTTTTTATTGCTTCACATTAATAATTTTTTAACTAACGCAATATTGTTTTTTATAAGTCATACATCAAAATTTGAAGCTATATCTTATCTGTGAGGGGAAGAGGGAACAATAATTTTACACTAAAAAAAAACCCCGTGTTATGCCGGGCTACAAAGAGGGAAAAGAAACCTAAATCGAAAATAAGTGGAACAAATTTCGAAAAAGAAAAATTTAATGAAATAATTTTAGAAATTACTCACATTGCGCGCATACAAACCCACACACATAACTGCTGGCGTCATGAGAGAAAGAGAAAGCCCGTGCAACGCCGGGCCATGCAGCTTGTTTAATTATATTTCTTGGATAATTTTCGTAATGAAATGCAATGTGGACGAAACATTTTTCCTACTGCTCACAGATAAAGACAACACATACACTACAGAAATTAAAATTTACTGTATCATTCAATTTAATGCAGGTCTTGAATGTAATGTAATCTTTAAGTTTTTCATCCACTTTCTGAAGTACAGAAATATGTGAATTTTTGTACACACGTGATAGAAATGATTTAAATACATACACACAATCAACATAAGGTAACCAGTATCAAAGTTTACTTTTATTAGAACATAATCAGCGTGTTTTTTAAAGTATTTTCCAGACTATATTTGGTTAATCTGCCGAAGCCCCTCCGTGCCATCTCAACGCCCCCTAATTTTCTTTGGGTCTTTTACTGCACCCCTGAAAGCCTCAAACGCTCATAAGGGGGCGTTATCTCCCCACGTTGAGAACCTATGCTCTAAATTTGGAGTGGGCATTACGTAGATCGCGATCGACCGGTGTACCGCAAAGATCTTCTAGGGAGACCGTCTGAAGATTTAAACAGTTAGTAACTATATACGGAAAATTCAAGATTTGTTGACAGTATGCAGACTTTTAAACAACGCAAACTAATTTTACATGAAAATGTTTTATTTTTTAATGTATTTTGAATTGTTTCATAATAAATGCATCATTTTATATAATTATATTTGTGGCTATTATTATTTAATTTGTATCTTGCGTTTTGCTTTGAACATGGATTTAAAAGTGTTTTTTTTATAATCATTTTAGTTCTGTTGGTAAGTACATATTCCGTATTTATTATTAAGTTATAATAATAACTTTTTCCTTACCTCACCACACCTACGGCATTGAGCAGTGGCACACACAATATTTTTTCAAGGAGGGATGGGGTCGAGGGTCGAAGGTCTATCATTCTCGTATCATACCCCCAATACGCAGCCAAATGATATTTTTTTGTAACTTTGTCGATTGTCGGGAACAAAAACAGCAAAAAATAAATTACTGAATAAGTAATTAACATTAATTAATACAAAATTACTAATAACAAATACTTAATTACATTTTACGTATTATATACATGAGATTATAATGAATCAGGGGAAAATATCAAGGGCTATGTGGGAGGGTCCAGACCCTTGGACCCCTCCCGCGCCCTTGTGAGCGCTACTAACACTGAGTGGACCGCAACAACTTAAAAAATTAGAAGTAGCCCGTTCCCTGGAAAAGTCTGCCCACCCCTGCTCTAAATGTACACATCTTGTCAACACGAAGATTTAGAGCTTCGACAGAATTAATGCGCACTAGTTTCATTGAATGGCAGGTCTATAGTAGCATCAGGACTCGATTCTTAAGTAAAAATAAAGCCAACCACGAGTTCGCGACCGTGACTACCACGACTACAAAAAATTGAGGGTATCTGAATTTGTTTTTCCAAAAACAAAAACAATAGGCATTATTTTTGTGTGTCAAAAATTCTATTAGTTTTTTTTTTATCAATATTATACATACTACTAAATTTTTCGAAGTACGAAGACAAATATAAAATAATAATAATAATAAATTTTTTTAAAATATTTTAGTATTCCAGCCCTGGTTATATGTCATTGGCTTTATATAATACAATTTTGATTTACGTAAAGTTCTATCAAGCGAAAAAAATGGAATTTTTCACGCGTCTAATTGAATTTAGTTCTAAAATTTTTACGCGGTATAGAATCAAAGAAAAGTGATATATATTTCATGATAAATTTTCGCAGTTTGAATACTTGTTCCAACTTTATGGAGTTCATTACTGATAGCATCTATTCGATAAATTAATTAATTGTTCTTTAATTAACTATTTTTTTGTTTACAAGAAAAAATCGCATTTAAAACATGCTTTTAAGATGACTGATTACGTAGAACTATGTTATTGTTGTATGAGTGGGAGTTTGAAACCACTTACATTAATGTCAAATTAAAAGTATGTATGTTCTGAATTAAAATAGACACATTTAATAAATAATGAGAAATCTCTGTCTTTAACAGTTAAATAAAAAATAATAAAAGTAATTAATTTCAAGGTATGTATAAAATTTCTGTAATTGTAGATGTTACAAAAGTTTCTTATTTTCAATAGCTGCTGATAAATAATGCTTTAAAATGTATAGCAAATATTTTTCACACGCAGAATAAAGAATTCATTTTATAACAAAAATAAAAACTTTTTGATCTTTAACTGCTATTTATAGCTAAGCGATTATATTTTATTTCGAATTCCTACCAAATTAAAAAAAAAACACTTTCCTTTTTGAACCTCAAAACACATTTTAAAATCAATAGAATTTTAGCTTCTCTCTTTAAAACACATAATAAGCAACACGAAAGGTAAAATGTAATGAGATTTTTATGCTTAAAATTCAAGAGAATCTAAAAAGCTTCAAAAGAATATTTTCCATATAAATTAAATTCTCCATTCTAATTCAACAGCAACAACAAAAAAATCCTAATACGATTTTTTTCAAATTTTTTTTTTTTTTTTTTTTTTTGGTCCTTGGAATATTTTTCTCTTTATAATATTTCTGATACTTTTTAGATGCATAATTCTTTAAATACATTTTCTTAATTTATTATTATCGAATATATTCCAAATAACAATTTACTTGCTGTTACAAAATATGGTTAAAAAAAAAGTACGAACGGAATATGAAGAGGCTATCGAAAATCACATCACAGAGAAATGTTTAAAGTTTGAATGACATTCGATCCCCTGCTTAAAAACTATTTTCGCTTAGAATTTGAAACATTTCACTCTATTCTCGAGTACACTAGACGAAAAAATAAAATGAAATGCTTCAATAAAAGTTAAATAACCGTATGAGAACTGAGGTAAAAATTTGAAAGATAAAAAGAAAAAAATGTTATATTTGTTTAGAATATTTGTCTATAAATAAAATTGAAAAGAGCAATGGTTTTATTGAGATAGTCTTATGTATATAATTTCTTCGGATACAAATTCATGTAACAATTCTCAAATGGACTGATTTGGGAATTACATTTTAATTGCTTAAAAATAAAGTTAACTAAAAACCGAGATAGTTTCAAACTAATACAGTTGTAATAAAATACATATTTTTTATTAAAATAATGACTATAGTTACAGTTAATGATTTTAAGAATTTAATATAATAACAGTTTAATTTGAGTTCTATTAATTAAAGAAGCGATTCAAAGTATTGTCTCTTTTTAGTTTTAATCCGCAAAAACTAGAAAAACATTTATAGAGTAAGAATAACATTTAATAATATTGTTATTAATTATATGTAGCAATAATAATTATTATATTTTCCTTTAGGAATATTAATAAATACAATCGAACAGATAATTGGATTTTCCAACATTTCTTCTTTTACCTTTTCAATTCCATTTCTGATGAATGTAATTATGTAATTACTAGAGGGAAAAGATTATTATGTTACAAGTTACAAATAACAGAATAAATTTTAAGTTTTCCGTACCACATAGAAATAAAAAATAACAATTATGCTGACTTTTCCCAAAACTAAAATGTGTTTCTAATTTGTTATAAGCTATATTATTTTAATTATATGACGAGTTGTGTTGAATAATTTATATGTGTCACAAACTGAACTAATTCTAAGCGATATATAAAGAGTAGAGAAACTATAATCTTATTTACTACATAAGGAAGATTGTTATATTTCTAATTAAATCTTTGCTATATCTGTGGTGCAGAAACCAGCAACATGTTAAAGCATTAATGGTAGATCAGGGATGGCGAACCTTTATGGATTAACGCGCCATTTTTTCTAAGGAAACATTTAATGAGGTAAAGACGTACCGAAAATTAATTTTAATTTGTGATTATTGAGAAAAATAATAAAACTAAATACCATTAACTCAAAAACTCTTTATTTACTACGAAAAACTATATATATATATATATTTTGTACTTTATAGTATATAGTAAGTGTTTTAGTTATACGTTATAATTCAAATTAAAGTAACATTAGTGGGATTTCTGATGTTGCAGATTATAGATGAAAAATAACTTATATTAGGATTGTAAAATATTACTTTTAGCAGAACGTATGCTGAATTGGAGTCATCTGCCAAACGGTTTTTCATCTCTGAGAATAATAACTCGCATACGTAGGTATATGAAAATATGGTTAAAATAGCATGGTTCATATTCTTCTAACAGTTAAATGTGTCTGGAGTTGAATTCCATGTTTCCAAAATTTCATTACTAGCATTTTTACTTATATTGATTGTTAATATTTCTGTTTCAATCAATTCCAACTTTCTCCTTTTTCTCAACAATTTTTTTTAATCCATATTGAACTAGATTGGAAATCAATCAGAGTTGCATTTCAAAATTTTCAATTTATAGCAAATCGAATTGAGACAAGTTCAGTTTATTAAATGAAGTCACATCAGGGTACATAAAAAACTTGAACGTTTCCGAGAATTCTTTGAACTTAGAAAATCTCGCTGAAAACTGCAGCCGATCACTCGCTCTTGTTCGTAATACTTCATATTGAGCTTTGTTACTTCGAATTAAAATGCAAACCATTTTGATCGGTGGAATGCCCAAAATTGTGTCGCGTGCCATTGGTTCGCCATCCCTGGTATAGATTAAGGATTACTCAAAGTCTTAACTTAAATTTTTATAATGATATTTTCTCTATTTAAAATTCTATGTATGTATAATACTGTGCTTTGATATTTATTGTTTCAAAACTGATGTTTTGAATTTATATTATTTGTTTTTATCAGTGTAAAGGATCATTTTTCAGTACTTCCGTTTTTTTTTTTTTCTCATTTACATTTGAAGTGTTTATACTTGTATATATAATGCAGATAGATGTATCCAAACTTTTATGTTAAGCATTGCTGATATTGAATAAGAGTTAAACAGATTTTAAAATTATTTTTAGAAGAATATTCTTCTGAGTTATTTGAAAATATTTTTATTTTAAAATTAATGTTTTGAATTGCTTTTATATTAGCTTCACCAAGCGCGTGTAAGGCTTAGGGTATCCGACTACGTTCGGAACCGTGATTTTAAAAAAGCGCATAAATCGATAATTATCATGATATTTAGTGTCACTTAGATTAGAATACATGCATAAAATTGTTTTAAGGACATTTTGATGAAAAAAAACATTATTTAAGTACAATATTTTGGCAAAAAATTAACTTAGAATAATCGTTTTTTCAAAATGTTCTCCTTTTGTGAAAAATGCGTCTATTATTACAATATTTTGCCTGTATATAGGTCAGACCTCTCTACAGAGGCTCAACTAGAATTTTTGAAATATATAACTTAGAAGTGGGTTTATCCATATTTTACGACAACAGAGGGGAGCAATTTTAAGGAAAAAACGCCAATAATGATTTCAATTGGTGGTAACTCTGAAAATAATGTGAATTTTTCAAAAATTCTAGTTGAGCCTCTGTAGAGAGGTTTGAGCTATATACAGGCAAAATATTATTGTAATAGAAGCATTTTTCACAAAAGGAGAACATTTTGAATAAAAATTATTCTAAGTTAATTTTTTGCCTAAATATTGTATTTTTTTTTCCGTCCAAATGTCCTTAAAACAATTTTATGCGTGTATTCTAATCTGAGTGACACTAAATATCATGAAAATTATCCATTTATGCGCTTTTTTAAAATCACGATTCCGAACGTAGTCGGATACCTTAAAATGCATATCCGAATTTTAGATTTAACACCATTTGAGAGTGCATTCGACATAAACATATCAAATCAAATTTTATGTGAATTTGAATTTAAAATCTGTCTAATGATAGGAAATGAAGATTCTCCAATATTAGCAATATCGATCGTGTTATTCAAATTATTAAACACCAATCTCAAATTAAAATTAGGAAATATATATTTTAATAATTATAATTCAAAGAACCTTAAAATATAGTTGAATTACTCAGTGGTAATAACAAAATTGCAATTATAATTACATACCTTAAATTTTTTTAATGAATTAAAAAATAAGGATATAAAAATAATTATAAAAAATATTAACATAAAAGTGTAATTTTATAAAAATAATCATCGAAAAATATCGAGATAAAAATATAAATTTATGAAAAATAATCATGAAAAAAAAATATCGAGATAAAAATATTAAATTTATGAGTGTTTAATCTTCACATTGTTATCATTACCTAACACAATTCAAACGATTCAAGTTCATCTTTCTATATCGTCATCGGTGTACTAATTGTTTTTTACAACTCACGACACTTGCTCTTAATTTCTGTGCGAAACAACAACGAGCCCGGCTCGTGAATCGATTGACACGATTTAACCCCGCAGGCGCTATTTCTCGGAACGTTTCTGCACAAAAACAGATCGATAGAAATATATTTATTAAAATATCCAGTGCCAAAATTAAGGGAAAATACAATCGAAATAACAACTTTATAAGAGTTGCCAAATCGCAGACCTAAAATATCACCTTACGGATCTCATTAATAATCTTTCTCTGGAGAAAGACAACCTTACCCCTCGCCTCCCTCAATCACGCTTTATTTCCACGAAAACGAAGAATCCAATAAACGTGACTTATCTCTCTTCCCCTCCATTAAAACCGCCTCGGAACACACGCCCATCTTTCCCGTCGCAAAAGAATACAATTTAACATCATTAAACGACCGCAAAGTAGAATAGAATATCGGATTTCACACCGAAAAATAGAATTCTGAGTAGCTCGCAAGACGAAAACAAAGAATAGAACGAGAGATAATAATTAAAAATAACAAAACAAAACATAAAAAAGGACGATAGAAGAAGCGCGATTTTCGAATGCGAGGACGGAACGAGCGATGGGAAGAAAATTCTCTCACTCCACAAGCCGGCTCGACGCATGCGCAGAACGCACGCGCTCAGGTTGCGTAATACAAAGGGATGTTTAACTGCTTCTCTATCACAACAACACTCATACCCACACGTGGACTCGCTCCGGCTTCTTCAAGCTCTGCGCTACGCGAACTAAAATTTTTAATATCGATTTTTCAAAAATAGAAGCGTATTTCTAGAAACTTCGTTTATTTCCGAAACTGTCAATTTTTGAAGGGTCAGTTTTTCCGACTTTTCCACGGGTCAGCCGTGTTGTCAACTGACCGAGACTCTCTCGACCAAAAAAAGTCGCCCACCCACACCCCTAAGTTGTGGCCGATCTTTTGTTTTTTCCCGGAACAGTTCTATCGTCATGAGCGAGATCTGGTAAGTTGAGAATCACTATTTTCCTATTTTTATTTAATTTCTTTTTGGATAAAAAAAAAAAAGAATATCTTTACGAATAATAAAATCGAATAATCGTTTTCTTCGATTAAGCTGTAAGAAAAAAAAAAGAATCGGACTAATTTCTCCCCCTTTTACTGCCTGTTGATAGGGAGACGTTCTTTATTTTTTTGTTTTTGTTTTCCCCATCTCGATGTGTTTGACCTATCAGAGTTTAATTTGTCATAGCGCCATCTAGGGAAAATTTAATGAGGTCCGGCAGACGATTCCTGGGGGTGTAGGGACTAGTTTAATCCCTAAATTCTACCTGATTCACACTAAATATATAAAATATTTTTTAAATGAATTTTTACACGGGTGCTCGGCCTTACGCCACTTCTCCCTCCTTTTCTCGACCGAATTTCGACCCGTCCAAGCGGAAGCGGTAAGTAACTTAAAAATGGAGTTTTATTTTCCGATTTGTGCTCAATTAAGTTTTTGTTGTTCGTGGAATGGAGATTAGGGGAAAATACTTCCGGCGCTTTTAAAAACTAAATATCTTTCCTAATAAAAATACAAATTGACGGTGAGCCTATGAAACCGATATTTTTTTCCCTTAGCCTTTTTAATACTTTTATTTTCCATGTGACATTATTTATAGAATTTTATTGTATGTTAATTTCATTTGTCGTATATTTCAATGGCAATGAAAAATTCAACTTTTCGTGTGAAAATATCGAAAATTATTTGTTGTGTTCATCGAAGTGTAAACGTGTTTTATTCAATAAAAAAACAACATAAATTATTTTTTAAAAAAAACTATTTTTGTGTGATGTTTATACATAGAAAATTATGGATTATCGATCTCATTAAATAACTCAACTGGAATTTAGTTTAGCATTTATCTAACAGTAATATTCTATAAGATGAAGTGCTAGGGAAAAAAATTACCGGCGTGTGACATTTTTTTAAAGCTTGTAGTTTTGTTTTCAAATCGCCGCATGCTATAAATAATTCATTTTTATCTATTTGTTACTATAAATGTACAGTTGTAGAAAGTTAAAAAATTCATTTTAAATTGCTATTTACTGTATCATTGTCATCTTGAAATTTTAATATGAAAATACTTTGAATTAAATGTAGTTTACGTAATCTTATTTTACAAATAATAATTTCTGTGCTTTCACGTCAAAATTCTCATCAAACATTTGAAAAAAAAATTGATTTAATTAGAAATAGTTGAATCTCGCGGGGAGAGGTACTAGGAGGAATATATATATATTTTTTTAGTCTATGTGAAGATTAAATCTGTTTCATGATATTCTTTCAAATATAATTGTGTGGATCCATATATAATGGTAAAGTAAGAATTTGACAAGCATATTAATTTTCTTTTTGATGAATTGATTGATTATTTTCTGTCATAATGCATTAATTTTGACGCGCAAAAAATTTTCTGTAATTAATGTAAAAATTGCTAAAAATTATAGATAATTAATTTTCAAATCGTAACAAAAAATGAAAAATATTCATTTTTATTTTATGCTGCATAGTATTTTTTAAGCTGTATATATATAGTCTAATGAATATTTTATAAAAAAAAATTATTACTGAGTTTTAATGAATTATTTTTTTTTTTTCAATTTTTTTTATTTGGCTTTTGTTTGAAATTCATTTTATCTCGCATTCTTTTAATTTATCAATCAAAGACTAGGAGTTAGTTTATATATATATATATATGTCAATTACCCTTATTTAATGTATTTCATATATAATATCATAATTATGTATCATTTTATATATAATTCATATATATATATATATAAACTTTTTATGTATTGTTATTTTTTTATATATTCTATGTGTAAATATTTATAGTATTTAGGGTGTAAAAATAAAATTTCGTGATAAAAAAAGGTGTTTATTATAACTTATTAAAATTATTTTACATACTTTCTATTTCTTTCGTAATTTTTAAATCAAAATATTTGCTAAATGACTATTTAAAATTGTGTTCAAATTGTTCTAGATTGTGATGAGCACAATCTGTTGAGTTTTTGTTAAATTTATCTCTTAGCCGATATTTCATTTATGCATTGAGGAAACGAGCAAAAGAGAATGTATTGTAGACGTGTGCGATGTATGAGCTTAGATAGTTGTTGAAAATTTATTAAGTAATTATGTAATTAATCCCTCTGGTTTTCCCATGAATATTTATTTTTGCTGCAAATTTTTCATAAGTGTTTCATAAAAAATATAGAAATGCGTGTTAAAAAACTTTAAATAATCAAAGTGTAAAGAAAATAAATTTAAGAAAGTTTAATAAGTAATATACTTATTCACGACTAATATAGAGATGTAAAAAATTGTTTTATTCGGTTTATATTATAAATACTGTTTTTCAACATGCGTTATTTTTTTTATTCTTGTACAAAACGTAACTTGTATTTTTTTTCCTTTACATTAATGTAAACATTTTTGTTTTTATATTTTATATTTTTCGTCGATTTTTATATAAATTTCACTTTGATGATGTTGTTTTATAAGTAATGTTATATACAGTAAATTAATTGAAAAATTGAATTATAATTATATATTTTTTCCGATATATTCATAACGACTAATAAAAATATGTCTTTTATAATAAAAGGTATTATTTATAAAAAAAATGTTTTCTTAAAAAATTTTTTTTAGAAAATTCTAGAAAATTATTTAAATTTATCTGAAATGTCTTTTGAACCTATAATATGAATTATTACAATTCAAAAATAGCTTTCAATCACCTAAACAGATCTTTATTGCAATAACAGATTTAAATGAATCTACATAAAAAAAAAAAATAAAAAAAAAAAAACGTTCGTAAAATTATTTTACTACTTTCACAACTTGTACATAACGTAAAAATATTATCAAAACAACAATCTAGTACTAGAATAACCGAAAAAAACAAAACAAAAAAAAACACATTTTTCCAATTACAGGAATTTAAAAAATCGTAAAAATACGAAGACCGCTTTCAATCAGGAAAATTGTTTACAAAATGTTTCAATTTGGATGCAAAGCGAGATATAGTAGCAAGGAGATGTATTTTCAAAAAGATCTTGCTATTATATATCGAGTGAAATAAAATGTGTGACAATTAAAAATGAATCGGTACAAAATAAGTGAATTCCCTGAATATGTCAAATTGAAGAACCCTCATTTGCTACTGTTTCCCTCTTCTAACAAATTATCGCCTATCCCACTTGTCTTTTCAGTGACGTCATAGCGTTCCTGGTTTTCTCAGAATCGCCGATCATTGAAAATGGTTGCCTGAATTTTAAAATCTCCCATAATATCCCTGTTATCGTTGTTGTCATAATTGTCAACGTTCAAGCCATTACGATTTTCTGTCCCTTGCGACTCCTCTTCCTTCATTAGTTCTCATTCTAAAAATATTTCTTGGGTGGCGTTTTAGCAAAAAGATAAAATTTTACCAAAAATGATCGTTTAAGATTATATCAATGGACATTATTTTTATAGTATGCTTTAAATGTAGAAAAAATTTGTTTTTCTCTCTCTCTCTCTCTCTCCTTCACATAAGAAAATAGCCAGTTTATAAATTATATATTTTCGGTGATTTTGACGACGTTTTTAAAAAGCGTATAAATGAATAATTTTTTCTTTCTTTTGGATATTTAGTGTCAATTGAGTTAGAAATATACGTATAAAATTGTTTTAAGAATATTATTACTAGAAAAAAATATTTAAATGCAAATTTTTGGCAAAAAAAAAAAAAAAAAAAAAAAAAAAAAATGAAAGTAGTAGGACATATTTTCTAAATATTCTCCTTTTATGAAAAATGTTTCTATAATGGTAATATTTTGCCAAAATATGGCCAGGACTTCTCTAACGGAGTTGTAATAAAATTTTTGAGTGAGTGAATGAGTGAATATTAACGTCGCACTATTCAGCTACTTGAAGGCTTATGGTGACGGACCTCGTCATTTTGAAACATGGTCAAGTGACGAGGATGACACCAGAGCTGGCACGTCCCTCTCATAACTTTCACACCGCACCCACTGGAGGACGTTTTGGCATCGACAGGTTTAGCGTGCACCGCAGCCCTACACGGCGGGTCTTCTGCGGTACTAGTCTCGAACTCATGACACGCCAGCCACGAGTCCGTCACCTTTACGACTAGGCAACCTCGGTCACATAAAATTTTCGAAATATTTGATTTAGAAGATCTATTCATATTTTATTACATCAGAAAACAGAAATTTTAACAAAAAGTACCTGTTATTATAACAATTGATCGTAACTCAAAAAATATTGTAAATTTTTCAAAAATTCAGCTTAGGCTGTGTACAGAAATTTTAGAAAGTTGTATAGGCAAAATATTATTATTGTAGAAGCACATTCAATAAAAAGAGAATGTTTTGAAAATCTGTCATTCTTCCTTCATTTTTTGGTTAAAAAATTTATATAGAGATATATATTCTAATTCAAGTGACACTAAATATAAAAAAAATTATTCGTTAATATCCTTTTTCAAAATCACGGTTCCGAACGTTGTCAGTAACCATACAAATAAGAATAAAAAATTCCTCGCGAACACCCCCGTGTGTTTAACACCAAAAACAATCTTATTAACCAATTCAGTGATTTTTTTTTTTTTTATGAAATAGAAATTTATATATTTAAACAACAGTATTTGAAAATGTTTATATAATGAATTATATCAAAATATTCCTCAAGGCAGTTTAAGAATGTACATTATATAAATCGTTGACGTCAATGCTTTATTGTTAGTACAAATTTATTCGAAATTCAGCAAAATTATGAAATTAGTCTGACAATTCTCGGAAAAATTCAGAACTCGCTAATCATTATATAAAATTTTATCTATTTGTTGTTTTTCAACAAATCAGACCTGAAAATTCCGTGGAAATAGTAATAGTTACGCAAAACTATCTCCATTTTGAAATCACCATTTCCTTTATTGTTACATGTTCCGCTCGTGTTCCTCTTCGTAAATAAAACAAGAAAGAAATTTTGACGCGTTTTGTAAGCTGTATTCTGTCTCCCCCCCTTTTCCTTGAATAAGTTTTATTCGTTCCCGTGTGGTTCTTTTAAATAAATGTAAGTCGAAAGGATCCCAATTTACTTAAAATCTATCAAGGCTCTGGGCATTGGAATTCATTGATTACTTTTATATTTTTATTATTACACTCGTTAATTACTTACGGAATTGATTTTTTCACAAAAACGTAAATGTTTCGCCAAAATGTTACTGTGGAGCTCCTTAATCTATTATCAAAAATTTTATCCCATTTTCGAATTTATTGCGAAATCGCATTTAAATGAAAATGATAGTAAATATATTGTTGGAACATAGATACGTAATAAAATTTCATCATTACTTTTTTTAAGAGGTCTCAGGGGTGTTAACTTTCTCTCTAGAGGGCTGAAAATATAAACAATATTCAAATATATATAACTCTTTGAAATTAAAATTAAATAATTCGGATCTCTTCCACATTATTTATAAAAGAATAAGACTTCAGAAAAGTATAAATTGTTTAAAATAAAATCATAATTTTAAAAACGATAAGCATATGAAAATAAGAAACATTTCTATAAGAAATATTATTTAAATTTTACATTATGCATGCTATTTTCTAAAATGGTAGTTTTAATTACTAGCTATAAGTTGAGATTTGAAAAGTTAAATGTATCCTTATTACACTGTAGTATTTTTATATTACTAGAATAATAAATTATATTTTTTAAAAAATAAAAAAATTACATTTTCCAAGTATGTTTTTTTTTTTAAATTTCGAAATTTTTCAAATATTTTGAAATATATATACAAAAGATATATTATTCTTAAATGATGCAAGGTTTAAAGAGTATGATACATTTTATAATTCTATAAAGTTTTATACATCAAAGGCTACTATTTTAGAAAATAGCGTGTGCAACGCAAAAATTATTTAATATTTATTACAAAATTGTTTCTTATTTTCACATATGCTTATAATTATTAAAATTATGATTATATGTCAAATATTTTGTACTTTTTTTGAAGCAATAATCCTTAGTAAATAATGAGTAAGATATTCGAATTATTTAATTTAAATTTAAAAGAATTATACCTGTTTGAAAATTATTTATATTTTCACCCCTCGAGACAAAATTAACATCCCTG
The DNA here is from genome assembly GCA_019973955.1 of Trichonephila inaurata madagascariensis. Taxonomy (NCBI): domain Eukaryota; kingdom Metazoa; phylum Arthropoda; class Arachnida; order Araneae; family Nephilidae; genus Trichonephila; species Trichonephila inaurata. The sequence continues at coordinate 271,905 of BMAV01027250.1, forward strand.
AGACCCCTTGATGACTGACTATGTTTGAAACCGTTGATTTTGAAAAAGGGTATAAATGAATAATTTTGTGTTATATTTAGTGCCAGTTGAATTTTAATATGCGTATAAAATTGTTTTAAAAATATTACAAAAAATTATTTTAATGTTATTCTTTGGAAAAAATAAAGAAAGAGTGACATATTTTCAAAAAAATTCCCCGTTCATAAAAAATGCTTTTAGAATAATAAATCACAGTTTCGAACATTGTCAGTCACCTTAAGCATTCCAAAAAATTATTTTCTTTACTTTTTTGAAAAATTCGTTTTTCTTTTTAAAGAGAGTGCGCAGATAAAAAATAAATAATAATTTTTTTCTAAATTCATTGTTTTATTCATTTAAAGGTAAATCTTATTTCCTTAGTGAAAGAAATAAGGGAGAAGGAAAAGAAAGTCAAATCTCTATCGAGGGCAACCAATAAATTCCATGCCCTCGAATAAACTACTATTATCAAATTCCCCTGCTCTTTAACTATTTTAAACGAATTGATACTATTATTCACAATGCACCCATGGTAACGAGATATCTGAAAGCCTAAATAAAAGATATATACATTTTAAATAGTCAGCACGTTTTGTAGAAATGTTCCAAAACTTCTGATGGATTTCTTTTTAACGTCGAAGATAACGTATCTAGTTACGCAACTGCGGTGAAAACAACTTTAGAATGTCACAGCTGGAGATAAAAAAAAAAGAAATTCTGAAAACGTCTTCTGCTATTTAATTGTGAGACGGTGTTTTAAACTAATTGAAACTTAATTAAATATTTAAATAAATTAATTGATAAGCTACTTATGTTTCCCAGTTGTTGTTTTTTATGAAATGGAAAACGCGAATTTGGTTTCTAAGAAATAGTTTTGTTCTTTATACGAAAATAATCAGTGGCGTAACGTACACCCCCGCATTGCGGGGGGGGGGGAAGAGCTAAGATTTTTGGGGGCCCAGAACTTGACTTTTCTGGTGGGGCATAATATTCTTCGTTACGCCCCTGTAAAAAATCATATAAAATGAAACAAAAAAAAACTATGCAAGGTTTTGTAAAGAACGGTTTCAGTCACAAAGGATATGTATACATATCATAGTTTTAAAAATGAAATTTTATAAAACGTAGTAAAAATATATTTCGTATTTTAAATAATCAAATTTACTTTTATTTATGGCAACCCTCTGCTATTTTGTTTCCATTGTAATGTGTATTAAAGTGGTGACTGTGGTACCCTAGTGGTCATGGTCACGAACTAACTCATTGCCGACGTTGTCGTGTCGCGTGTTCGAGTCCTGGTTCCACCTGAGAAGGTATTTTAATAATGGCTAGGTACAATTTTTTGTTTGCTACAGCAACATGCCTTTGATGGATAAGCAACATTTTACTTTTCATTAAAACTTATAGAATCTATACTAGTTTTAGAATATAAAATTTTTTTTTTCTCTGGAAATTTTAGTTAAACCTGGAATTGTAAAATATACTTGCATCTTGTGAGATTATTTTTTGCATCTTGTTCACCCCCCCACACACAATTTAAAATTTAATAGAAAAGAAAGTTCGCTAGCTTATAAAGTTTCTTTAGAATATGACTTGATAATTTTATTGTCTTGTTAAAAGTTAAATTAATATCTTTTCTTGTGTATTCTATTTTTTTTAACCTTTTCTTAGAAAGGTAGTTTTACCTTTGTGACTGTTATTTTTTTTAGTGTTATCTAACATCTGAAATATAAAAAAGTTTATAATTTTTTTTTATATTCCAAACAATATTAAAATATAAATTTTCTCCACCTTTTTTTGCTTCGATTCTAGAAACATTTGACTATCTTTCAACTCAATAATGCACCTTTTTTTTCATGAAATTAGTTCTAAATTATATTTCTGAGTACAATGCATCTTTTTTGTACAATTTATCGCACTTGGCCGCTATTTTCTGTTGTTCCGAAGGAACGTAATCCCTCAAAAGATTTTTAAATATAAATTATTTATATACTTTTTTAAAAATTAGTTATACTTTGAGAGGGAAAAATTAAAACTTTTAAATTCCATTTTTAATCTACCAAAAATTGCTTAATGCATAAAAATTATAAAATGGGATTGTTAATTAAAGTTGCACTATAAAAAAACACGAGAGCTGTAAACGATGAAACTCGTCATTTTGAACAATGGTCAAGTGACGAGGACGACACCTGAGGTTGCACTCCCCTGTCCGAACTTCCACGCCACGCCAATGGGAGGACATTTGAACCTCAACATACTTAGCGTCATCGGCCCCAGTGGTGTAACGTACACCCCCGCATCGCGGGGGCCCAAAGCTTGATTGACACCAAGTACGTACATTTTGTAAGAGGGGCTTTGGCACCCTAATATTCTTCGTAAAGCCACTGATCGGCCCCCTCTGCACGGCGGGTCTTCAGTGATGCTTTCTACGAGAGTATTCGTATAGATGACAGGTATAATAAGATCAGGTTTTTTTATAAGTAATTTATTCAGAATCAAAAACATGGTTCCATCTATTATTCTAAACGGCAGATTCATCATGTATCAGTCACTCTACACGGCGAGTCTTCAGTGGCACCAGGACTCAAACAGGCTACGAGTTCGTGACCTTAGAATACCGTGGCCTTTGGCAACAATGTGATATCACACATAAAATAAGACTTTAAATTTGAATGACATTAATTCATTTTCAAAATGAACTTCAAAAGAGATTTAAAGTGATTAAAACTGTTGTTTTGGTTCTTTTAATATTAGGTTATAACGTGCACATCTCTATCTGTACTCTTCATTATATATAATTTGACATTTGTTGATATTGAAATATATATTATGAAATATTATTGATTTGATGATGTTGTTTTTTATCACTGTGTGCTTTGAAGGTTAAGTCGTTCGCGAATCATCTAACTGGAATATTTTTAGAAAAAATAAATTTCAACACCCATTTTTAAGATAAATGAATTTCAATTTGCGCTTATCTAAACTTTTAAAACATTTTTAAGAGGCAGAAGAGAGGGCACTGATAAAGAAAGAAAGAAAGAATAAAATGCAAATGCGCCGTTTGAAATCCGCACTTAGAAATGGTGGTGAAACGACCTAAATTGATAGGAGAGTTTTGACCCCTGTGATTTTATGGCGCGTGTTTAAAAATAATGAAATCATTGTATCACAGCTGGTGAAGGTGATATAGTATAATCTTTCCCCCCTGTTAAGCAACGATTTGAGAGATAAAAATTTTAAAATTTTAAAATTTACAATAGAATCAATCGATGAGCGCGCCCCTCAACACTCCAAGAAAATTGGGTCACTTTATCAAATAATTTTAGTTTTGAGATGATGCACTTATTGATAAGTTGCGATATGATTGTGTTTGTGGATACATTGTTAAATTCAAAAATGTGATATTATTTAAAAATCGTAAGTTTTAGCAAGCTTGGTTGATATTTCATACTAGTTTTACTTGAATTAATGTCGCAATGGAGCAACTAAAAGAAGTACTTGAATCTTGGTCAAGTACCGAGGACGCGACACCTGATCTGGCACCCCCCCCCCACCACCACCAAACTTCCACAACCATGACAACGGAAGGGCTTTGAGCCTCAACATATTTTACATCCATCAATCCCTCTACACGCCCGGTCTTCAGTGACAATAAGTCTCGAACTCATGACACGTTAGGTACGCGTTCGTGACCTTGACCAAATATATTATGTTTACAATATCTGATTTAGATGCAACATTAAAGACTGGCAGTGTAGGGCAGCGATGCACGTTAAATCTGTCGAGAGCTGAAACGTCCTCCCGTTGGTGTGGTGTGGTAGTTAGGAGAGGGGGGTGCCAGCTCAGGTGTCGTCCACGTCACGACCATGGTTCAAAATGACATGACCCGTCTGCAAAAAGCCCTCGTGTTGCTGAACAGTGCGATTTTAATATTCACTCACTCACTAAGGAAAGACAGAAAAAATGAGTATTTATTGAGCAAGGAGAAGGATCGAAAATGGGGAAAGATAGCTCGGTCTTCCCGGAGGAGCATGATTTGCGTTT
>BMAV01027250.1:276066-296396 GCA_019973955.1 Trichonephila inaurata madagascariensis
AACTTACTTTAACCCCCCTCCCCCTGACAGGGTGTGAACTTTTGTAATACATATTTGCCTTAATCTTCTTTCATGAAGGATGAGAGTAATATCAATTTATGTATGCTTGAAAGTTTTTACAATTTTTCTAATTTTTTGAATTCTATCTACTCTTTGCCTTATATGTTATTATAATATACTTATTCACCACAAATGATGAATTAGTTATATAATAAAATATGAGATAGTAAGTTCTATTACATACTGAAAATTTTCTTTTACAAGAAGATATTATTTTTCATGCATTTAAAGCCAAACTATCTCTTTTCAATAATGAACAAAAAAATGATCTCTAAAATTTCATTTTGCTTAACCGTTAGCCGATCGAGTTTATCACGTTTAATTTAATCATAAATCTTTCACGGGTTACCCGAGTTTTGACTTTTTAAATTCCTTTAAGTGTATATTCTGTAGAAGATTATGATTTTAAAAATATTTCACTTGGCATTAGAAATACTGACCTAAAGATCAGAAAACATCTTATCTCATAAAATGTTTTTTTTTTATAAGATATCTTGCACAACCAAACTGTTCGAATCATAAACAAAAACGTAATTTTGTATGAAATAAAATAATAAATATTTTTATGTAATTATTTTTATTTATATCCATCGAATTGTGATTAATAAAAAGAAGGCGATATTTTTTTTACATTATTATAAAACAATTAAACATATTGTGAATGTAAGATGATGTAGAAAATGTAATGATGATGTTGTGAATGTAAGAAAATGTACATTTATGAAGCTAAACAATATATTTTTTTTAATGTAAATTGTAAACCATAAAAGACAAAAATACTTCCCCAACGATAAGCAATAAAAATTGCGGGGGGGAATGAAGGAACTGTTTCTTATTTCCAGAAAATAATTATTAAAAATGAATCATCACGAATATTAAAGAAAAGCAGAGAAAAGTATTTAGAACTAAAATAGAATTCTTTACTTAAAGAAAAAGATAAAGCAATATTCTTAGTCGTATATTATGAAATATGTCGCAGTCATATTTATTCTTATTCATTTCTAAACGAATGGTTCAGAAACAAAAACAAATAAGAAAGAAAGAAAAAAGGTTAAGAATGGAAAATATACATTGTTTGTTGCCTTATGCGAACAGACGAAAAAGAAATTTATATATAAATAATGTTTATAAAATCATGTACAAAATATTATCAAGCCCAAAATATTACATAGTGTAATTAAATCGTTTCATTTTGGTCTCTTTTTACCAACTAAAATTTAACGTATGCCAGGTTGCAATTTGAAAAAAAAATACTGATATAAACGAGGGTTTAAAAAGTATATTAACACAACGACTAAAAAAGCCCGAAATTTTTTTACCTAAATTACAAATATCCATGATAAAAATAAAGTATTACGAGGTAGAAAGTATTGTATGCACAACTTTCAACATACAGATTATAAACATCTGCTCGAGTACGTTGTAAATACATTGTGTAATTCCATTGCAACAATTGTTTTTCGGCGTGTAATTGTTATACATGGTTCGAGTTACAATAAAACATACGGAATGAAAAATATCAGTCAGCAAATTGTAACTTTCAAAAACAGATTGTGAATAACATTTTGATTCAATATATTTCTTAACTGCAACAAAATCGATTTAGGGAAAATGGAGTAACAATTTTAGATTTATTTGTTGAATATATTGGAACATTATTTACTGATAATAATTTTACTTAAATACATATTGAAAAAAATTACCCTAATTTTAGATTTTTTTTCCTTCTGTGAAGCTAATTAAGAAAAATAATGAAGAAAAATGTGCATTGCTTGTAAAATTTTCGCCAACTTGCCGTCAGTTTTGACAAAAATTGCTTAATTAAAATTAATTTTCGTCCTTTAAAGGTTCGAGACTAGGTTGTTTACAGTCTTTTTATGAATCACTCTGTAATTTTTCTTAGCTTTAAAGACCTTTTTAAAGGAGGGAAAAGGAATGGCTTTTCCGCAATATTTTTTAAAGTTTTGTTTTATTGTATGTAAAATTATTTTTTTTAAAGTTTCATTAATCACTTTTTAATAATTTTGAAATTATGAAAAGCAATCATAATATGAAAAAATCCTATAAAGAATTTGAAAATTTAATTTATCCCAATTTGTTTGCTTTATTAACCGAAAAATCTTTTTAATTAAAATATTTCGATAAAAAAAATATCGTTAAGAATCCTTAATAAAATTTTATTATTTAATTGAAATACCTTTTAAATTTGTTCTTCTGCATAAAACTTGATGTAAAATTGGAAGAAAATTGTTACCGAATCATTTCTGGAAAACATAAATATTCACATTATTAATTCATCATCTGTTAATTAATTTCTATCATGAAGTCTTCTGTATTATTAGAATGCTTTGTTAATATATAACTGTTATTCGTCTCTACAGTGTTTTATACAGGTTACATTATTAATGTAATAATTTGAAATACCATCTTTAGATACAATGGTTTATTAATTCATATTCACCTGAATACTGAACAAATGCTTCAAATCCTTATAATGTTACCATAAATATATAACATTAATAACATTTTGCATATTAAATTATCTATTCGTCTCTAAACATTTTGTAAGAAATGCTTCATTTCACAAATTTAATGCACCACAATGGCAATTGATAATTTATTGAGTATCCATTATTTAAATATAAACTAGGTGTCTCAATTTTTTTGTGAAGTTACAATAGGTTAATAATATGAAAATTTATTATATATATTTAGATCAAATATTATTCTTAAAAAAGAAGGGTGTTCCTTTTTCGTTCACAATGTATTATTTTTTCTTAGCTTTCCAGTTTCGTAAAATGTCATGAACCTTGTATAGATGTACTAAATATTATAAGTAAAAAATGTTTTTATTAGAATAAAGGACAATTATTTTGTATATCAGTTGAAGAAACGCATTGGAATATTTAATTTAAACTTTCAATTATATGGATTGTATAATTCAGAAATATAACAATTTCGTTTTTCCCATGGAGAAAAATTTGAAACGTAATAAAATTACATAAACATGATAAAAAAATCCATATCTCAGTCAAATTTATTATTATTATTTGCTAGGTTCATTTTATATTCTAATTTTCATTTTATATGTAATTGATTTTTATGTAATTACTTGATTTTCATTTATATGTAATTACTTGAATATACATTTATACGAATTATATTTGTAAGCATAAAAGAACATCGGGGAAAAAAAGCGGTAACAGCATAAAAAGATTACGACCTTTTAAGTAATAGATATTATGTTGTGTATTAAATTTAGGTTTCAATATTTTTTAATGTGATTGAGTATTCTAATTTCTGATTACATTCGTAAGAATTCTTTTACCATTTCTCAAATTGGAACATTTAAATTGGTAGAGGAAATTTTCGTAAAGCCTTTTAAAACCTTTTCTTTCGTACGAAAACTACGTAACGCGAATCTTGTCAAATTTTGATTTTATCAAATTAGATGTGTTCTTTTCTAAGTGGAAACATGCAACACTTTAAATAATTGGAAGAACACATTTTAGAAAGTGGAACAATGTAATTACGTTCCCAAAGAAGCATTTTTAAGAACGAACCACTGATGGCTTGCTTGAACGAATCTAGCGAACGTCATACGAAAAGTTCATCGGCTTTTTCACGTTCCATTCGTTTATTTATCCTCCACCTAGTTTTTCGCGTGATGATTTCACTCAACCCTTCTTTTTTCAGCCACCTCCTCCCCCACCTCTCCGTACGACTGAAAACAGCTCTCACTTATTTAAATCGACTCAACTCCTCTAGTAGGATTACCTGATTCAGTTGACACGAGCAATCGCCGCACTTGTGCTTTCAGCCTTGGCCTGCTTTTCACCATTTTTTTTATTTTTATTTTGCTTCGCTTGTTTTGTTTGTTTGTTTGGCTTTCCCCCTGACACGTTTTTGTTTTGCTGCTTTTTTTTTCTCTTTCGCTCACTCTTACTCTTAGGGTTGCGATGATTCTTATTAATTCGAGTTGCTTTTTATAAATTCTGCTACTCCTCCACGCGTTTACCCGTTCACGGTCGTTCATTCCACTTCGCGAAGGAAGAGAAGGCTGTTTACCACTCAACTCAGTGTTGAGGGACGGCGCTTTTCGGTTTCGCAATTAGAAACCGTTTTTCCCTTTAAAACGCGTGGAGTAAAAGGAGTTGTGTAGTATTTAAATAGGGGTTGGGAAATAAAAGGAATTGATTAGGGTAGGTTCGGTGCGTGGTACCGATATTATATGCTTTATGAATTTTTTTCCCCTTGATTAATAAGGCGTTGTCTTACGTAAATTACACATTGATGGATTTTTGAAATGCAATTAATGGAAGAAATGTTTCAATTGACTTACATATTAAAAAAAAATGGTAGATTATATATAACACGTAATTTTGTGGAGCGTTTTTATTAGGAAAAGTATATCTATTTTTTTCAAAAAAAATTATTATTTACTGATAAACTAGTGATGCATGTTGATACATTAAAGACGGTAAATATGGATAAAAAAATTAGTTATTGTTAATTTAATTAGAAACACTGTGCGTGAGTGGTTTTGAAATGAATCAGGATTATTTTTAGAAATTAAAGACTGTTTTTGTGGTAATAACTATTTTGAGTATGTTTCGGCCGTCTTAAATGCGTTTAGAAAAAAATGGGAATACTTTTTCATTTCTTTATATTCTTTATCTTTTTTTTTAAATAGACATTGAAAAGTGAATTACTTCTAATTCTTCAATAAAATTTAGAATAAAAAATGAAATTAAAAGTCGTCTCTGATGGGTTGTTAATTTGTCTTGTAATTTAATTTTTTTAAAAAAAGGATTATTTGGTGTATATATTTTGAAACTAATTGATAAGAATTTTTTAAATATTTTAAAAATGATGGAATTTTTTTTACATATAAGTTAATAGCTTTTAAAATGTTTTTTAGGCAGTTTATTAACGAAACAGTGTTATTAAGAAGTTGAATAGCTTAATTTTATTTCTAATGAAAACAAAGAGAAGATTTTAATTTTCAGAAAAATGAATAAACTCCAAAAATATTCATAGAATCTTCCAAGTTTTATAATGTAACGTTTAATTCATAAACGTATAAAACTTATAAGTATTATAATTACTTTACCAAAATGCTTTTAAAATGAATGTAAATAATTTCATTAAAGGATATTTAATATTTACTATCATCCTTTTCCATGACATATTAAATTTTTTTTAAAACGAGATAGATAAATTTTTAAAACATAAAAATGTACACGAGTAGTTAAAAAGAAATAACACCAAAATGATTTTGTAATAGAGTAATATTTTAAATACATTAACCTACATTGGTTACAGTTAAGAATGATAATAGCGGAAAACGGAAATAGTATATGTGACTGACATGATTACGGAAGCTAAGGAGCAATTTTTAAAAATAATTTAAAAAAAAACATTCCTGTGAATGATTTAAATATTACTCAATATGTAAATCGATAATTTTTGAAAAACGTAACGAAAAGCATTACGAAAGTAGCTAGTTACAAACTGTTAAACAACTTTTTCGAGTGGAGAGATTGAATTTAATCCTACTAGTAATAATATTTTTGTTAATTTTAAAAGAGAAATGGTGTGCCACTGAGAGAGATTGAATTGTTGGAGTAATTATTTTTTTTTTATTAAAATGTTTGAAGTTTTTAAATCGTATTTTCGATATAGTTATTTAACTTGGATGATAATTTTAATATATTGTTATTAATAGTTGCTAAAAAGTTCTAAAGTCATATATTTTTTGGTAATTAAAAGATTTATCATATATTACAGAAGTATTATTTTTAAAAATATTGGAAATCCTCAAAACTTTTTTTATAGCGTTCTTTGATCCAGGTAATAAAATATGTTACTAATAGCTGAATTAAATCACAATCTTGATCACAGTTCTAAAGAAATAGGTTAAAAAGATTCTAAAACCCCCTTAGTTGGATAGTGGTAATTGAAAAAAAAAAAAAAGCAAAAAATTAAAAAAAAAAAAAAAATGGTGTAATTCACTTTTATTTTTAAAAGGTGCAATATCAATAAATTACCAAATTAAGATTTCAAAACCAACCAGAAAAACATCTTGTAATTTTAATAACACCGACCTCGCACAAGACCACCCCTACCGAGCTTTTTCGTAACAATTAAGAAAAACTGATTTTGTCACAGAATCTTTTCTGAGGTGGAGAGGGGAGGGGAGAGAAAAAGTGTCCAATCCCATCTAATCCTTTCATTTTCTCCAGCCTAGACACAAAAAGATGCATAGAAGCGCAAATTTGGGTCAGTCTTTCCAATGAGCGAGAGGTCGCTACTGCTAAGTGAAAGTGCAACAACCGCCGTTCTTACGTAGCGTAATAAAAAAAAGGCAGCGCTGTACGCGAAAACAGAAGGTCTAATCCCTTCCGTATATTAGCAGAGCATCGCACTTGGCGTGGAGATTGGCGACCTATTAATACTGTCGAGGTCACGTGGTTGAAATGAAAACGTTAGCCAGGTTTAATCCAGCCGCAGAACTTCGCTTGACTTGAAACCCGTTTTCTACTGTACTCTTTGATCACTAGCTGTCCCATCGCTCTTCGGAGTCAGTTGGTTATTTGTGGTGCTCCTCTCTTTACAAGCGGTGTTATTGACTTGATGAACGCGTGTTGAAGATTGCATGCCTTGATTTTCTTTTGCATCTTCGGTGTTTTCTTTTATTTTTTGGACTTAACCGTGTGTGCTTTACTGTTGTGACTGGAATTAATTTGGATTATTGCTGTTTATCATGAACATTTGTGGGATTGAGACCTAAAACAACTATGGTTTTTGGTTCGAGACATATTTTATGTAAGTACTTAATTATTTATTTTTGTTAAATTGTTGAAAATAATTTCTGATGGAAGATTTCCCAGAGTATAATTTTTATAAAGATCGTGGGTTTAGTTTATTTTCATATTAGTCTTTTTTTTAGATGAAAAAATATTTTATAAATCTCACTACCACGTCAAAAATTATTGGTTTTAAGTTAGAACATCTCTTTTTTTATATGTTTTTCTATTTGTTTTACAAATGTGTAAATTCTAAATAGATTATGATGGATTCATTTTAATCCTAGGAAAAAATTATGATGTTAATTCATTTTAAATCATGTTAGCATTTCTAGTGTTAAATTATTTAATATTTTTGAAATGTATATAAAGAAAAATGTAAATGAAAGATTTTATAGATTGCGATGAATTACTATTGTTCATACGAAAAATTATAACATTAAATTGTTTTAAAATCAAAGTTTTAGCATTTATGTGTTATATTATGTTACATAGTAAAAGTGTGTAGTAGATTTTATTCACCAACAAGTATTATTTTGTAACAAAAATTGCTTTTAAAATGGCTGAAAAAACTTTTGCTATCATATAATTCATTTGGAAAACTGTTTAAATTGCGAAAAAAGCGAAAAACCAAATATCTTAATTAATTCCAATCACAAATGATTGCATGTTGGAAATTTCTCCTTTTCAAATGTTACTTCTCTTAGTAGATAGTGGAAGAAAAGTGTGTGCTTTTTTTATTTTTCAGTTTTATATTGCAGTTTTAAAATCGAACTAATTTCTTTTAATGAAAATGTTCATCGTAATTCATTGTAACATTTCAAATTATAACAGTTGTAGAATTTTTGTTTGAAAAGTTTTCTTAGTGAAGAGGTTATTAAAATGACAACTTTATATATATATATATATATAATTAACTTTTACCTAATATTTATTCTCTTTGTAACAAATTTTCTTTTTTTGTCATCCCGTTTCTATATAATAAAAATTTTAAAAATTTAATACGGTTTTTTGTAACGTTTATTTGACATTCATTAAAGAAAAAAAATTGCATTTTATTTTATGCTTGCATTTTATTTAATGAAAATTTTTTTTTTTATAAGAAGTGGAAAAACATACATTTTTTATTACTACAAAATAGAATGTCATTTTTTTAAACCAACATCTTAACATCGACTAATATTTTCAATACTATTTACAGTGGCTGATTATTTAGTATTTTTGAGTCTCTAAATGAATATTAAAGATATTAATTTATACTTCATTATAAGGTATTACGTAGTTTAAATATACTAGTTTTTGTGATATTAGTAATATTTTTCTTAATTTATCTCTTAATTTAAAATAAAAAAATTGTTGCTCTCATTGAAGTTTTATATGTATGGAAGTAAATATAATTGAATGCTTTGTGAAAATATTTTTCTATTTTTCTACCCGACAAAAATTCTAAAAACATTGTATGTATATTTTTATTTTTATAAATGAGGTAATTCTAATGAATAATAGTATCTTATAACATATCTTTTTTATTTTACTGTAATCAATGAATGTCTGATTACACATATTCGATATGTTTGTATGTTTACATTGTTACTTTTTGAATCTCGAAGTGTTGCGTAAAATTGCTATACAATCAACCTTTCAATTTATTAATAAAAGTCAATAAATTATTTTAGGCCATGTGATAAAGATTTTAAAGAATACAAATTTTAATTTTTGCCTGTTTTGATTTATCACTATTGGCAGCCGTAATTCACTTTTCAAAGTACGAGAAAAAATTCTGCGAGGTAAACAAAATACATTTTTAAATGGAAGAATTTTAGGAATAATATTAAAATGTGTCGACTGTGTACATTTCAAGTTATAAGAATTGCAAATGTCTTTTATATATAGAGAAAAATTCTTGATGTTAAAATATATTCTAAAAGTTCTACATTTTTATCTACTGCTTCACTTTAGCGATGATTTATTTATAAAAGCAATCGTAGAAAATGAATACTAAGTATAATTTTGAATTTAATGTCATGTACGCAGTTTGTACTCTCGCAAAGAGGTCTCTTTTACCCAAAAACATTTTCTGATGTTAGGTTTTGGAAATTCCTCTTAGTTAAAATTTGGCAATTTAGGATGAATAAATGGAATCGCGCGCGGGGGCTCTAGACATACGATTCCTGAAAATAAGAAACGTTGTGTGCGGCATTAGAGTTGATGTACGTTAAATTCTCTCTTGGAGTGGTGTGAAGATTAAGATTGTGAAGATTATATACGAAATCAGTCGCTAATTCCTTTCATACAGCACTAAATACTTTATTTTAAATAAAACTGAATCTATACTTGACATTCCAGATTGATTCGGAAGTGAGGCTACAAATTTAGACTCAATTCATAAAGGTTCAGGTGGTTAAATTTAATAAGGGTGTAGGGGATAAATTCAATGCTAAATTACATGAAAGACATTTTAAGGAAATTTGAAGGAGAAAACATTGATTCAGATGCCTTAGTCATTTTTATGCAAATTCCAAATTACAGCTAAACTTGTTTTTTTGTAATGTGAATTTAGGTAGAAAATTAAGTAAGATCAAATACTTCATTCTTATTAGGAACAGTGTAATTTTGTCGATATTAAAAATAATTAGTAATAATTTATAATAGATTCCGCAATCATATATTTTGACGAAATTAATATCAAACAAATATTTTCATTTTTTTTTTTTTTGTCAGTGGGTTTTAATTACAAATGCCGATTTTTCACACATTATTTTCCTTTAGCCCAAAATTTGACTAAGCAAAATGCAATTTTTAAGGTTCTTTGAATAATTATTGTTTACTGATTTCAAACAAAGTTCATTGAAAATTTATATATTTCTTATTCTTATTTGAAAACAGTACAGCAAATGAAAAAAAAAAAAAAAAGATTTTACTCATAAAATTGTTATATTTTGTGTTTGAAGAATCCCGAATATTAAATGTAGAATTTCTTTCTTTCTTTGCAGAACGGTGAATGATTTCGTTATGATGATAACGGCGAGCGAACCACCTACTTTGAGCAAATCCAGATTGATAGACATTCCCACGTCGCCTCAGTGTACTACGAACGCCCACAATCCTTCATCTCGTCCTCTGTTTTCACCCCTCAGTCCTAACAGCAACAGCATGTCGCCCAACCCTTATCCGACTTCATCTGCCCCTTCGTCTGTCGCCTGGAGCAACCCCATCGAAGTTCCAGTGGATCTCACAGCCCTCAAGTCCAAAGATATCTTCCCTGCTCGCAAGCAACGCGAGTTCATCCCAGACTCAAAGAAGGATGATAGTTACTGGGACAGACGTAGGCGCAACAACGAGGCTGCTAAGAGATCCAGGGAAAAAAGGAGACTCAACGACATGGTGCTAGAGACCCGCATGCTTGAACTCACCAAGGAAAATGCCATGCTGAGGGCCGAATTAGCTGCCGTGAGGGACAAATTTGGGCTTCCCCCACAACAGCTGGTGAATCCCGAACAGCTGCACTTGCACATTCCTTGCCCACCTGTCGATGTCAGGAATCGTCGCAGTAAACTCCTCAGTACCCTTCTACCTGGTTCGGAACCTGGCGTCATCAGTGGTGGACCAGGACTGATGAACCATTCTCCTAATGGTAACAATGGTGTGCCTGAACATCACGTTCATCACATGATGCCTCATCTACATATGATGGACCCAGCTCAATGGCAGGAGTGCCATGAAAGCGCCATGAAGGAATCGCAGCAGCACCATCAGGCGATGCTGATGAACCATCACCACCAGCAGCAACAGCATCATCTTCATCAACAAGTCATGCAACGTTTGGCGGCCAACAGCAACCCTAGTGAGCCCGAGTTTCATCAAAGCCTCCGCGACCGGAGTCCACCGGTGGAGGACAACCGAAGAATGATCTCACCTCGAACCTCACCACATCCTGATGAGACCTGTTCGTGGTCCTCGGCTGATGAACCCATTCAGGCTCAAATCAACACGCAGCACTGTCTGCCGCACAAGTTGCGCCATAAGACTCTTATTGGAGACAAAGATACTTTTGTCTCTGTTCCCTCGTATCCCGATAGTGGCCGAAGCAGCGGAAGGGAGGATACTTCCTCTGATGGGGATAGCAGCACTGGTGGCGGGAAGGAAAGTCCTATCCACAAAATGAATGAACCGGACTCATCTCCTGATTCAGCTCCTCCCAGAAAGATGCCCAGACTGTCCAGACGATCCAAAGGCGTCAACTCAGACCTGCAGGCGGAAAACTTCCACCTCAGATTTGAGTTGAAAAAGCTAGCTTCTGAAGTTGCCGGTCTAAGGGACATGCTGCTGTGCAACAGGCCACCATCGCTGGAAATTCAAACCCCCGTGGACCCAACCACTCCTCCTCACAGCAATCGCACATCACCAAATATCATCGAACCTCAACAACCCCAAAATGTTGTGAATGGTAGGGACTGAAAAAGTTGAAGGAAGACAGAACTAAATGTAGTGGACTTGTTCATTTATTATTTTTTTCCTTCAGAACTTCTTATTCGTCCATCATGTATGATTGACTCTTCTAACATTTGTTTCAGAAAATTCTTCCTGTTTGCTGTAGTGCGAAAGTAAAAGCTTTGTAGGGTAGAAAATGAAAAGGTTCACTAACTTTTGAATCGGGAAGGTTAAATTGCTTTTGTAAAAACTATTTGCATGGCATTTCGAAGTGTAAGAGTTAGGCAAAAAAGAACGTTTGACATTTGTAATGACTTACAAACAATTCCATCATTTTTTTTTAAAATTGTCAATTACATTTTTGTTTGTACTTTTAATAACTGAGAATTTTTTTTTTCTCGACGGATGGAACATTTTGTTATTCAGTATTTATTTCGAACCTTCACCCAAAACACTGTCGACCTGATATATAAACGCACTACTCCTCAACATAACAAATCATCTTCTTTTTGTGCCAAAATTGGAACTGAATGAATTTGAACTTGTGCATGTCATGATGGTGGACGTTACTGGTAAATAACAAGCTAAGTCATTTTCTTTTTCTCATTCTTGTTCAAGAACTTTGTACTCTGTTCTATCATTTAAGCTGTTTTCTCTCTCTGTGGAACACCAGTGGCACCAAAGCACTACGACAGCTAATCTTGGAAATTTTCATTCTTGACAATGTAATTAAATGTCCACTGTATAATTAGTATTATTACATTTATGAATTGTATAATTATTTAATAAGTTTTGAAAAGTGCATTTGTTCTTTTTTTGTTATCCGAATTCTCCTGTTAACAATTGTGGAACATTTAATGTTATGATATAATTTAATGGACCAAAATGTTCTCTCCTGCTGAGAATGTTCCTTTTTAACACATCTTGGCGTAGTTGCTTCATTATCTAGTTCCTTTTTAGCTCGTCGCTGTTTTCAGATAGTACTATAACAAGGTATCAGTGTTGTGAATTTCTATAAGCATGGGTGTATTGTGATCAAAATGTCTTGGAAAATTATATCAACATTTAGTCTTAAGTAAAAGTAGTTTTAGCTTTTGTCCTTTTGCTCAACTCAATTTTGTGCATTTTACTGAGAACTTGTCAATTTTTGAAACATCAGTATTTTTTTAAATATAAAAACATATTCCGTAATTTTATATATATATTACTTTTGCTGAAGAATTTTTGGGAACAAACTTTTGTCAAGTCCGGTGGCTACTCATTTTTAAAAGAATTTTAAACATCTGCGTGGGGAAAAAATACGAAGAAAAGTCGAAATCTGTTTTAGAGCTTTAAAGTATAAAACAAAAATTGGATATAATTTTCTAACATTTATACAGCAATTAAGCTAAAAGAAACAAACAAAATAGTTTCACATATAGGAATAAAAATTTTACTACCAATTTTAAAACAAAATCGAGAGATAAATGAAGTATTAATAAATTTTAATCGCTAATATATTTTAAACTTTTGAAGAAAACCATTTACTAGAAATTACCAAGATGGCTGAAGACCAAAATTGTTAAGAATACTTAGAAATAGTTAAATTATGAAAATTTTTAATTATCTGTTATAATGACAAGAAATGAGGTACTTGATTTCCATAGTTAATGTTGCTAATATTGTGGCTTTAGGTTAGAAATTAAAGATGCTTTTTTCCGATGTAAGATAATGTATATATCATAGAGATTGGTTTCAGTTTTAATCATTTACATATGTTTCAATATATGTAGTGTAATCAGTGTTCGCTTAGGAACTATAGATCTGAAAATAATGTTTTGACTTCAAAGATTCTACAGTGTTAAATTCAAATGTTATGTATGTGCATTGTTAAATGTTAATTTAAATTGATGTTGTATATGTAGAATGTCACTTGTAATCTATTGGTTATTCCAATGGACAATTTCTAATTGTCTGTAGAGTATTTAAACAAAGAAAAATATTTAAGCGAAAGCGCCATACTTGCTCAAAGTTTTAAAAGTATAAGTATTCGTGTACGAGCTTCAATAGGTACTTATCTATATCATTATACTTGCTTTACAAAAAAATCCATATTCAGTTATTTTTCATTTCATAATTTAACTCCCTAATTGATTTCTAAACAACTTTAAAAAAAATGTCAAAAACTGGTCTGATTTTGGTAACTGATTCAATTGTTAGATGTATGTAACATTCTGAACTATACATAGACTGTATTCTAAAAAAAATGTGTATTTTCAACCAGTGAAAAAACTATTTATTAATTGAGTTTTTGAGTAATATTTATCATCAATTGTTTCTTCGTGCTTTTGTTTTTATTATTTTTTACGAAAAACGATTAGCGTCTGTTAAAAAAAATATTTATTGAACTGTGCTCTTGTTTTATGCCTAGTCTAGAATATACATAAATAGTAGTGTGTAGAAATCCTACAATACTCTGTGGATGCTGTGTGTTCTCTATATATGTGTGTGTGTCTTGTGCTTCTTTCATCATGTGTTGTTTCTCAAATATGGAATGTTCAATTTATTCTTCTGTTTCTACTTTTCTGATAAAGTGTGGTCACGTGAGTGACTTCTCTATCTTCCACCCTCCCCTGTGAAATGATGTTGAACATAATAAAATATTTTATTAATGTTACTTTGACTTCGCTTCAGTTCTTTCAGGCATTTTAACTATTTAAGGGACACATTTTTATTTTGATAAATTTTAATAAAACAATACATTAAATCCACTTTAATGAACATGCACAGCAGTTTGTTTTTAACGTTTGGGATAATTCATGCGTAGCGTGAGACTTAAGAAATTAAAAGATTGGTTTATCACGTCCACAGCTACTAATTACAAAATGTACATTTGGTTACAAGTTATTCGAACCATTGAGTGTTTCCATTCTACAGAAAATTTTATTTTTGAAGGAGGCAACACAACCTTTCTTTTCATTGTTTCAAAAAGGACTCTTCTCTCCTCTCTTTTGGGGTGGGGGTGGTCACCTCGAATTTCACTCAGAGTTACAGCTTGCAAGTATGGAATCCAGCCGTCAGGTTTTTTACGGCCATCAGTTGTCGGCGTGATGTCAGATGAAAGGATCTCGCAACGTTTTAGGGATGGATGTAAACTGCGTAATGCTATCTACTTGAGGAGCCAATCTTGTAGCTTCTGGGCATCAAAACGTTACAGGATTAAAAAAAATTCTGAGATATATTATTTCTGAGGGGGTGGATTCATAGAAAAACTACTTTCCCTCAACGACAGAGGTCTTCAACCTGGAACTTGGACAAGAGTTCCGCAAGTAATCAAAGCGCCAAAATTTTGGTGAAATTTTAATTTTTATAAGAGATCGCATTCTGAAAATCAGTTTACTTACATAAACAAATATTTAATGGAAAAAAAAAAAATCTTAAATTTCGTAAAAGTCACCTAATTCAAGCATGCATCAGAAGTCTTGCCAGTGAAAATGAAGGAACAACTTATCGACCTATTAACAGATTGGACGTGAAAGTCTAAAGCAGGAACAGCTCTTAAAGTTTAGATTGCAAATTTGAAGTTTACAAAGAAGTTTCTCTCACAGTTTTAAGTATTTTACACTATTCTGAACAAAATAGTTAAGTTAAAAACAGTTCTCAACGTATGGGGTGGCCTCAAAAACAAAATATAGAAGCAAATTAAAGCAGAAAATGAAATGTGACTACAGATAGCTTCAATATATACCTAAACATCAACAGTTTGTGGGTAAAAAATTAAACACATATCCCAGATATTAAATATGACGCTAGGGTAGATGCACCTGAAGCACGAATTAATAAGTAAATTACACTAATATTACATAAGAAAAATTGATAACAAATGTAATACCTCTTTCAATTGTTTTTACATAAAATACCTATAACTTCTTGATCTACATTAAATAATATTTTAAGATATATTATTTATTCTAAGGAGCTTTCTTCGGGTGGGGTTCCCAGGAAACACCTTACAATTTCAAAGGTGTCGTAAGTCGACAAAGTTGGAAGACCACTGCTCTACGACATGTCTAGGAATTGTATTCGAAATGCTTTGTACAACGTTATCGCCTAAATCAACATTAGTAATCGTTATACAATTTTAACACTAAATCCTAGATACGAACTTTGATAATGATATAAAAAATAATCTTTTCATAGCTAGTTATTTTCATACAGCAATTATTAAAAATAAAATTCATTTTATTCCTCAACCTTGAAATAGTTACATAAATTATATCTATCGAGATGTGTATAGAATACACGACAATTCAAGATAACACGTAATCATAAAAACAACATAAGATACGATAAAAAGAAACTATAGTATAAATCAAAATAAACTGCCTACGCCATCTAACTAAAAGGATGAAACATTTATAAAAAGAACATATAGCTCAAAATGAAATAGAACATGCATATATTGAAGGCATATTTTTTCTTTGAGGAAATTTAAAAAGAATGAAAAGTTTCACAGAGCCTTTTCCACGAATCACACATGTTATGTGCAGGCGGTGCTTTCATTGATAAATGTGTGAAATTGCCCCCCTAGAATGCCCTTCTCCTGGATTATCTGCGTGAGCTAGAGGTATAGGATTAACATAAGGACTAGACGTGTCCATATTCTTAATATGACTTTAAAAACTTTTAACAGATTAGATGATAATATTATATATGAGAGAATCTACGATGACAAAACACACTATATCAATAATACCGAATTTACGTAACCCGGACCACTATCAATATCTAACCCACCTAATCTCAATTCCAATAATATCACAAGTCCTAAAGTTAAATAGTCAATCCTACCTTGATCCGATCACCGAACTAATCATGAGTGCAATGGTATGCACCTTGACCTAATGGCTCTATCTTCGGGATAACCTCTGTTGGCTGTCACTTTACAATCGTATCACACACTCTCTATCATAACATTCCCCAACTTGCCCTCTCACTTACTGAAACTTCTGATATTTAAAAGCTATCTAATTTGCATCTTGCATTCCCGTTTCACTTCTTGGGTTTTGGTTGGAAAAGAGTTGTCATTAATCCTGGCCCAAAAAACCCCCCAAAGGACATGTTAATGAAAAGACGCGTGAGCCCGTCACATATGTTATTTACTGTTTTATTGCATGTACTGTGTGTGTTACAGATACGTTCCCTTGCATTTAAAATATTCAAGGGGTAATCCCCACAGTTCAGATAGAGGAGAGCCATTTATCTCACTTCTTAGTGATTGGGAGTTTTATTAACAGTTGCTCTTTAAGGCAACACGAGGGCTATTGGCGACGGACCTCATAACTTTGAATTTCGATCAAATGACAAGGATGACACCCGAGCTGCACCTCCTTTCCTAACTACTACACCTACGTGCATCAGCCCCCTCTACCTCATTTCTTAGAACAGTAGATTACGAAACCATTAAATAAATGGTTGTATATTTATGTATATTTTAACATTTTGTGAGGGATTTCGTTAGATAAAGATTATTTTGGAAGAGACAATATCATTAAGTTTCACTAGATAATTTTGGAATTTCTATGACTTGTATTTTACACACACACTTACGAAGCTTCAAAATAAAACATCAAAAAAATTTCTATTTTTATTAGATAAACTCAAAACATTAAATTTTGTAACACAACCAACTATAAATCTTATCTCATTTAGTAGTAAAAGATAAACGATAGGCTGTTTTTTATTAAATTGCTCTGATATTTTATGAGTGAAAATTTTTTTAGAATAGTGCACTGACGTAGTTAGTTCTGAATGGGCCCCGTATTAAAACTCCTTTGGGGTCCTTTTTTATAAATGGGGTACTGTAGTTATACATGTTGGGGCTCCTGTAGCTTGGGGGCCCCGTATCATTGGTACTGCGGTAGCTACGCTCCTGGAATAGAGGTTTCGCGATGAAACCAACGCCCTTCAAAGAATTAAAACTGCCGTGTTAGATATTTTTTTAAAGAACGGATTCACACACGTTCGAAACATTTTTTTAAATAAATAGAATACATCAGCTTTAATATCAAATTTTAACATCATCATATTTTAATATACATATCCTTTTCTTTCCACGTAATTAGTTTGTTCGCAAAAGGTTTGAACAATAAATACAAAATCGCTTTTAAAATACATTGTGTCCATGTGAAAAAAATTGAATATAGACTTTTCTGAATGAGCAAAAACAATGCAATAAATTGTTTTAAAAATTCACATTTTGGAATCTTTTAGTTATAACCTACTATATGTTATAAAGATCAAAAATATGATAAATTCGTGTTTGAAACAAAAGTATTTCATCATTTAAAAACACAAACGAAAAATGAGCAAAATAATTTGGAAACTAAATTTTAATTCTCTTATTAAATTTCAATATAATTGCTTGCTTTTGCGGAAGACTAAAGAATTATTGTAAATTATGCAAGGCGTTGTCCACAAACGAACAACTGATTTAATTTTCCATTTATTACATTTCGGCCAAATTAATAGATGCGTGAGATTTATTTATTTTTTTAATTCACATAAAAATAATTATTTTCAATTTTAACAATAATAGGAATAAAAGTACGTTTTGTTCTACGTGAAAGAATTATTCGAGTCATTCTCCACAATTAAAGCAGAAAGAAAAAAAAAATAACGTCAAAATGTAGACAAAAAATACTCGTGTAAAAAAAAGTTTTATTTTTTTTAATCAGTTTAAAATTGAAACCATGTGAATCAGGTTCGTGTAAAAGCAGAATTGGGAGTAGTACTCATCTGTAGGAGAATAAGCGTGCGTTTACGTGGGAAACAAATTTGGCCGTATTTTAATTTAAAGTTTGGCAACACTGTCTCTCTCTCTGTCTACGTCAGAATTTTTAGATTGTTCAAAGCTGTACAGAATTATGTAACGAAGTTGAAATTAAGACTGTTCTCAAGCCAACAACGGATGTTATATAATTTACGAAATAAATTATAAAAGTCTTTAAATATAAGTCTATTTAAATTGCTTTGTAATGATAAATATCTGCGTTAGTATATGTAAACAGCTAAACAAAACAAAACAAAAAAAAGGCCAAGACTTGCAATATTTATCTAGAATGAGGTCGCTTAGCATTAATATTAGGTTTTCTTTGAATAGTTAAATCACGTTTCGAAAGACAGAACTTCATAATATTCTATATCTAAATTTTTATTTTAATTTCATCATATTTTGGATTATTATTCTCGTCTATTATACAGTTTGAATTTGTAGAATTACATTTTTATTTCGATTTATGGGAAACGCGTGTTAAAAGATTTAAATAGTGAGGGAGTAAATTTTAACGTCGCACTGTTCAACTACTCCAGGGCTTTTAGCGACGAACCTCGTCATTTTGAACCATGGTCAAGTACTGAGTACGATACCCGAGTTGGCACTCCCTCTCCTAACTTCCACATCACACCAACGGGAGCACGTTTGAGCCTCGATATATTTAAAGTGCATTGCCTCCTCTGCACGGTGAGTTTTCAGAAGTACTGGGCTCGAACTCATGACACGTGAGCCACGAGTCCGTTACCTTGACCAATAGGCTACCGTGGTCACTGAAAGGTCCGAAATTCCAGAAATGAATCATTAACTGTCATATAATTTATTTATTTATTTTTTGCGATAGGAATAAAAAAAATTGGCAGGATGTGGAAGTTTTGAGAGTAGGAGGCCAATTCAGGTGTCGCTCCTCGTCACTTGACCGTGGTTCAAAATGGCGAAGTCTGTCACCAAAAGCACTCATGTCACTTATAAGTGTGACGATTACAGGCACTTGACGACCATGGCCTTATACTTGACTATGTATAATATTATTTAAAAGCTGTGTTTCCATAACATACTTAAATAACCAATGTGAGATGATTTTTCAACTATCATCAATGTGATATGTGCTTTATGAATTCTTGTAAAGTTATTTATTAATATTACTTACCTAAACTTTTCTAGAAATTATTTAATAAAAATAAGTGAATACCGTAAAATTCGGGGTATAACGCGCACTTTTAATACAAAAAATAAGACGGAAATTTAAGGGTGCGCGTTATACGCCGGGTATAAAAACGATAGCCTTAAAAATAACAAAAGATGAGTATAAAAAAAATTTACTTCCATATGTATCAAAATACTGTTTATTTAAAAGAAATGACTTGCCTTATGAACTAAAAGAGTTGTAGTTCTAGAAGTTTACTATTTTTTCAAAAGTTTGGGATAATACCTCGAGTAAATGACTTCAAAACATAAGAGCAATGCATATTAATATAATTTTGATTTCTTCATAAAAAAGGGGGTGCGCGTTATACGGCGAATATACCAATATAAAAAATGCTTCTTGAATGCATGGGAGCACGTTATACGCCGGATTTTATGGTAGATAAATTTTTAAAATAAATTCACTGTCAATGAGCGAGTGAGTGTGAGTGATTGTGGCGTTTTATGGCGCACACAAAAGCCAATACTGGCTAAACTGCGCCAAACATTTCTTAAAAAATTAAAATTCTATCTATCTCTCTCTCTCTATATATATATATGCATATATTCATATATATTTTATATATATACATGCATGCATACATGTAAAATTTCCGATAAAAACACTATTTAAAACTGTTAATCAAATTAAGTATACAAGTCCAATTTTTAAAAGGAAAGCAAATAGATTATGGAGGAGGATAAATTCACCGTAAACACACAAAAAATTAATTCATGTGTAAATATATCCATTATAGATCGATACAAATCTCAAAATTAAAATTAAATTCCTCCCATTTACTCTTAAAAAATTATTTTCTAAAATAAAAAATAAAAAATCCTTCCTTTTCCCTTTTTGAATCCAATGCTACATCTTAATATATTTAATAGCATCTTAAGATACTATCCGTTTCTACGACACAACGGTCATTATCTCTTCTCAAACCAGACAATCTATTCGTCTTCTGACCACCTGATCTCCCTGCTCCTCTTCCCACATCTCTCCGAAGATCTGGCTGGGATGGGGGGGGGGG
>BMAV01027250.1:296496-306757 GCA_019973955.1 Trichonephila inaurata madagascariensis
GAGACATTTCATAAGACGTATTCAATAAATAAATGTATTTCACTTTTATTCACATAATGCTTAAATATACAGTACTGAACCAAAATCTTTTTAAGGCTGTCTTCGCAAATACGACAGCTTGTGAATTAAGCGAGGAACACACTTTCAGACAGAAAATGTCTCAATTTTTATTGAACTTTGCAACGTTATAATTCATATATCTGTTTATAATACAGCGTTTTTAAATCTTCAAAATAGTCCACAGATAATCAATTGTCCCTTTGAATATGCGAAACTCCCCCTAATATGCTCCTACTTTAGCTCACACTCTATATATTTATACAATTCATAATATTAGCTCACATTCTCTGTATATTTATTTATCTTGGTGGAATTTTCAATCGTCGATAAAATACGTTTGAAAGCGCTCAATTGAGCTGAAATTTTATATACATGATTATTTTGAATGACAATACAGAAATATAATTATAATTAATTGATTAAAACTAATTATTTAAAAAGTTACAAATAATACAGACAATTTAGCATCATTTTAGGGGACTTGCGTCAAAACTTGAAAAGATTTTTTTCTCACGTTTTAAAGCATTCAGTTAAACTAAAATTTTATAGACACACGATTGTTTTAGATTAGAATAGCATACTTTAATGATAATTAAAAAAAATGAATTACCACTTAATGTTGTGACTCTGTCCTATGCATATACATATTTATATTAATTGTAACTATTTAATATAAAAAGTAGCTAAAATAACATTTTACTTTGTTGATCTAAGTAGGAATTGACTTAAATTTTCTTTTTTATATTACTTGTTAAGTATTACGGTTGGAGAGAAAAAGTATAAAACGCATTTTATAACAGAAAAGTGCGTCAACTCGGATAAAAATAAGTACCGTAAAATCCGCCGTATAACGCGCACCTATACTTTCAAGCTGAAAATTTTAATTTTCAGGTATATTCGCCATATAACGCGCACCTCTTTTTTATACAAAAAAACTGAAATGTACCTGCGCAATGCTCTTATGTTCTAAGTCATTTACTCGAAGTATTATTCCAAGCCTTAGATAAAAATAGTATACTTCTAGAACTACAGATACACAGAAATATTTCTTTTAAATAAGCCGTATAACGATGGATGTAGAAGTCTAATTTTTTTCTATGCTTCTCTTTGGTTTTATTTTTGAAGCTCACATTTTTATACCCGGCGTATAACGCGCACCTGTAAATTTCGATCCTATTTTTTATGCTTAGAGTGCGCATTATACGCCGTATTTTACGGTAGTATGATAAAATAGGGGATTTTCTATAGGATAGCGAAGTTCGAATACAATATAAACGTAGGAGTACTTTCCTATCTGAACAAAATTTTCCAAATTTGAGTCCTATTCTTTAACATTATTTAAAGATAGCCTGGAGCAGGAGTCTATGGAAATGTTAAAAAAAAAAAAACATTTGGGAAGTACTATGATTTTGATTGCTTGATTAATTGTTAACGTCATATTTTTGGAACACCACCAGGGCAGTTGGGGTTGAATGAAGTTTAAAGAGGACAATACGAGCTCGGGTGTCGTGCTTGTATCCCGAGGGTGGCTCAAAATTACGAGATCCGTCACCAATAGCCCTCGTGTTGCTTCACAAAGTGCGACGGAAAGTAAAATCAAATCAAATATTCGGGAACGAACCTCGTGATTCCGAATCCCAATCAAATGACGAAAAGATTCCTAAAATTGCTTTCCACTCTCCAAACTTTTCACACCCAGTCAACGTGATAACTTTAATCCTCAGTTGATTGTAACGTACAATTGCCACTTACATATCGTATTTGCAGTCAACCCTGATTCTATTTATCGTAGGGGAAAAAAATTGCGATAATAACCTGACTATCCTGAGGACTGTTCATCGTTATATATTTTGGCGAATCAAACCATTCACCAGATTCGAAAGGGGTTAAAATTTCGTTAAACAAGAACGTGAACGGAGGTTATACTTTTGAGTGCTGTCGAATACTGACCATCACAAAATGTGGTTTTAATAGATTTAATGAGTGCTTATTAGAGTCCTACTTTTAAGCAATACGGAGTCATTGGCGACGGACCTCATTATTTGAATCTCAGTCAAGTGACGAGGACGGTACCTGTGAGCTGATCCTTTATCCAAACTTCCACACTACTCCAACGGGAGGACTTTGAGCTACGACAGATTTAACGTCAGCCCTTGCCCCTGTAAACGGCGGGTCTTCAGCAGCACTAAGCTCAAAGACCACACGCCCGCCACGAGGTCCGTGACTATAACCACTAGGGTACCGTGGCCAGTGGCGTAACGTACATCTCCACATCGCGGGGGCGGGGGGGGGGGAGGCCGGGGTTTTGGGGGGCCAAAAGTTTGACTGCCGCCAAGTACATACCCTTTGTAAAATCTAACTTGGGTGCCTAAAACTTGACTTTTTAGGGTACCCAAATGTTCTGTGTTACGCCACTGACCGTGGCCATGATTTTAAAAGAGGGAATATATCTCGTGCGAAGGGATATTAAAAATGAAAAACCTATTACCGAATCTTTTATGGAAAATAGACGAAAGAAAGTACAATTCAATCATCTACATAAATTTGTAGAAAAAGAGCAGCCTATCAATATAAAAAAGTATCCTTTATTTATAAACTTATGTACCCCAATAAAAATTATTTAAAAACACTTTTTGCACACTTTTTTTCTTCCCGTTTTAGCATTGTCCTACTTTCGTACACGTAAAAAGATTCAATTATGAAAAAGTTACGAAAAAAATATATATATATATAAATCTCTGAAAAAAATGCTTTGAATTTTTAAGTTCTTACTGGTGTGGAGAGTAAAGTCTGTATTTTTAAGTCTAACCGATCTAAAAGTGTCGGCTAAACGTGACAGCTAAACAAAAGTTTCAGACTACTAGAGAGACCGACGCTCAATCTAAATTTTCCGTTCGCCAGTCAACGATCTCTAGGAGACTTCTCTGTTGACTCTTACGAGGATCCATTTCCGTTTTTTATAGCGTCTCCGTTATTTATAATGTCTGAAACGAAAGAAATAGGATCCAATTCAATGTGGGAAAAAAAGAATTAAAATGGAATTCAAAATATCCTTCAATTCTTTCATCGAATAAGAGGAAAAATATTCTCCATCGTTGCGCTCCACTTGTTACTCTTACGTTGCAACTCTCGCTCTCTCTGAAATGAAGAAATCATTTTTTTTTTTAAGTTTCTCAACACGTGGAATGATAATAATAATAAATGTCTGTGGTAACTGAGAAGATTAGAGAATTCTGAATGCAAATGAACAATCCTGGATTAGTTTGGGTCGAGAAAGGATTGAAAGTACTTTTTTTTTATCTGCCCAAAACTCTAATGTTCTTGACATATATAGAAGGCGTTCAGTTCTTTCAGTATTAGCGGTAACGGTTAAGTACTTTTAAGCGATAAGGTAAAAGAAAAAAATAATTTCGATAATTCTTGTATTTTTAATGTACTTCAAACCATATTTTATGTATAATAATTCTCTATTTAAAATTTTATTGCGAGGGATTTTCTTTAACAAGTTAACTGTGGCACCCCCGTTTGAGAGCACGTAACTGAGTGTGTCACGGAAATCGAGGGAGGAAGTGTATACTCGTCCAAAACACAGAGTACGTGTCGCTGTTAAAATATCGAATGAAAAAGATGGGTTTATTTTATAAAATTGCCAATTTTATTATTGTACGGGATTATATATATTTTATTATTGTTCGGGATATTATACTTATTGTACGGGAGGCCTATGTAAGGGACTATAAAGTAATTTCCCGTAAATTCCGACATATAGCACGCATCTATACTTTCAAGCCGCATTTTTTAATTTTAAGGTACATTCGCCGTATAACA
The DNA here is from genome assembly GCA_019973955.1 of Trichonephila inaurata madagascariensis. Taxonomy (NCBI): domain Eukaryota; kingdom Metazoa; phylum Arthropoda; class Arachnida; order Araneae; family Nephilidae; genus Trichonephila; species Trichonephila inaurata. The sequence continues at coordinate 300,385 of BMAV01027250.1, forward strand.
CGCACCTTTTTTTTACGAAAAAACCTGAAATGTAAATGTGCAATGTTCTTACGTTTTGAAGTAATTTATTCGAGGTATTATCCCAAGATTTTGAAGAATAGTATGCTTCTATAAAATTACAACCCTTTAAGTTCATGAAGAATGTCATTCATTTTAAATAAACAGTATTTTTCGATATAACTAGAAGCCAAATTTATTTTTATGCTCGTCCCTTTTCTAATTTTTAAAGCTATCGTTTTATACTCGATGAACAAAGCGCACCCGTAAATTTCGATCTTATTTTTTATGTTAAAAGTGCTCGTTATACGGCGGATTTTACGGTAGCTTGGTCTTCTTGAGACCGTCAGTCCTTCAGACCTAAGTATTTATGGATATATATGAATTTTAATGACCGTCAAAATTTACAGACTGAGAGACCTAAAGACACACTGATTTATTTCCCTTTTCACTGACAAAATATTTTCTACCTGCCTCGACCCTGAGGAAGTTCAGGAGTAAGGTTGACCCCAGTCCTCTTACCAGAAAAAGTATCCTTGCTTTCCCCACCCCAATAAAACTTTTTTTTTGCAGCACGGCCTTGGGCTATTCCTCTAATGTCAGTATATGGTTGTAACATCAAACAATTCGTTTATTATACCCATCTAATGGGGAATATTTTAACCGAAACTATTCCTTCTTCAAAAACTAACACATTGATAAATTTCCTGATGATATAATATACTATAATATTTCACCATCCAAAATTGATCAATCAGCATGTTAAAATGGTTGACTTCGTTCGGAACCGTTATTTTGAAAAAGCTTTTAAATGGATAATTTATTTTATATTTAGTGTCAGTTGAATTAGATTATCCATATAAAATTGTTTCAAGAAGGTTGTCACAAAAACAATTATTTTAATGTAATTTTTTGGCAAGAAATGACGAAAAGATAACTTCAAAACATTCTCCTCTAATGAAAAATGCTTCTATAATAATAATATTTTACCTGTATATAGGATATATAGGACTTCTATACAGCGGTTGAACTAATTTTTGAAAAAAAAATAATTTAGAAAAGGATTTATTAATATTTTATTATATCACAGAGTAGAGTAATTTTAACCAAAAACAGCCATATTATTTCAATTGATCTTAACTCTGAAAATAATGCGAATTTTTCAAAAAATTAGTTAAGTCTGGATAGACAAAATATTATTATTATTGAAATATTTTTTGTAAAAGTAGAATGTTTTAAAAGCATTGTTATTCTTCATTTTTTCCACAAATATTGAATTTAAATAATTTTTTATTTAATAATATTTTTAAAAAAATTTATATGTATATTTAAATTCAACTGACATACTAAATATAAAAAAAAATTATAAATTTACACGCTTTTTCAAAATAACGTTTCATCGAAAAAATCGGAAATCTTTTGATTAACTAATATTCGAGAATCTTCAGGTGGAAAAAGTATAAAAGCTGAAATCCCTGAAATGAAAAAGAACGTTTTTATATTATTTCTAACTTGTCAGCTGGTGCTTTGCTTGCTTGATTTATTGATTGATTATTAACGTCGCACTGTTTAGCTACACGAGGGCTTTAGCTTGTGCTTTGCTGCTGCCATTCGTTATAAAATGTTAACTTGACCATGCATCTTTATTTATTCCAGACATGTTGTGAATTATTAATATTTATCTAATAAAATAAAACAAAAAAAATAAGATATATACCCGGACCTCATTTGATCTCAGGGAAAATAACACACACTTATGTGGATGCATGTCTTCCTTCTCTCATACATCTGTATTCACACACATTTTTGTATGCATGAATGTAAAATGAGTCTTAAAATTCTAGGATTGGAACTAGAACAAACAAAACGAGTGCTGAAATTCAAATTTACGGTCAAAATTCCTTTTCCTACTTCCCACTGTGTAGGAATAGGGTTCTCTTTTTTTTAATTCGAGATATGGAATAAGTGCGTTAATATTTTCGTAGGCAGAATTTAATAAATTTACCGGCACGAAATAAATGCAACTTTTTGTTGAGGAACACGACACAACACACATGCTATAATACACAAATAATAGTTTCAAGCCATCATCGACAGTTTTTAGGAACATCCTCCATCCTTTCCTTCTATCTCTCTCTCTCTAATCCTTCGCTTTCTTTCTTTTCGTCCCCTCTATCTTGATCGTTCAAGCGCCTAGAAACACCTGTTGCCAGATGCGAGACCCTTGTTTAACTATTGCCAGATGCAGGTGCTAGATCTGTATTGGGATTTTTGTTTAATGCCTTACCATCCGTCCTACCATGTAATGTGAGCTCTCATTTCAGATATATATCTATTTTCTTATTTAGGAGCTATATTCTTTGAAAAACTGTATTGAATGGGAAAAAAAATTAATTTAGACGAACAGATCAAAATACCTGTGAAATATAGACTATTTATTTATTTTTTCTTTTAGTTACGTGTATTTACATTTACATATTTGAGAAAGGATCAAAGCTTGTTAGTTAGGCGAGATGAATTGAAATCATTGTTTTTTCCTCTCTTTAAAGATCTACCACAACCACTGTATTTAATAAAAAATTTCGCTCAATGATAACTATTTGAGAATACAGTGAAAATCGCTTAACACGAAACGGAGAGAACTGGAATATTTTTTTAGTGTTAAAAGAATTTTTTTGTTAAAAGAATATTGTAAAAAAAAATTAAGACTTTATTGCAGTACATTTTATTTACATAGATGCATATATATGCTTGTATTAAATGTAAATCAATGATGCAAAAACGTAAGGACTTAATAAAATTTAATACAAAATTTTCTTCTGTTTTCGATCATCTGTCTTAAGAAGCTCCCTCTTCATTTTAAGATAAATAGCAGTCTGCTTCCCCCAAGTTCTTTTTCATTGTATTCGTAAAAATTTCTTCTAAAATAGAAACAAAAAATCGAACCAGAGGTGGATGATGAAATTAGCTTAGATAAACAAAATTGGCTCGCGTCACAGGCTGTTTCAAGGGTATTTCGAAGACAAGTTAGCCTCCTTTGTACGAAATATGTGAAATCCCCTTTCTTTTGTCTCACACTCTTATCAAATCTCGCCTGTGTAGCTGGTTTTCCGTAAATTGTTCATTCGCATCGATTTTCGTTTTGAGTTAAGAGAAAAAATATACATGAAAATACATAGCAGTTTGTCGGGACTGTTGTACCTTTTCGTGTTAACCGATATTACGTCTTTAGAGTTTTCGCATATTAAACGTATTTCACTGTAATTACTTTCTGAAATATCCATTACTTATTTATTTTGCTATTTTAGTTTTGAAAGTTTGCATAATTTTTGTTATTCAGCTATATAAATAAATGTTCAGATCTGGTTAGATTTTTAGGTCACGTTCTACGTTAGGATCAATGTCTAAAAATCATTTCTTTTTTTTTAGACTTGCAACAGATTCAATTTCTCCAAATAATAAACTAGCGATTAATTAATTGATGAATATTGTCCTCATCTTGTCGCGTAACAGTCAGAGTCTTAAATAGTGTCAAAGTTAGGCATACAACGATACTACACCGTCGGTCACAAGCTTCCGATCATGTCCATCTTGCCGAAAAAAATATAATTGATAACAAAAATTTAAAAAAATTTTTTTTTATGTATTTTACAAATGCCACACACTCCAATAGCACCTATGGCATTATTGCACGTGCTCTCTAATATTTTTCGACAGTTGAATTAAGGCTAGTTAGTGCAGGGCACACGACGGTCATAGGCTGACCAGGGTCACGCAGAGTACAGTCGGGTGAGCTGGCAATACCGATTCTGTAGAGCTGCGATCTCAGACAGTCATAACCTGTCAAAAGTCTGAAATGAGTTACAGCAGCTTTTCTAGGAACCCCAGGGACCCAGTATGGATCCATTTTCAAGATTGCCCAGTTCTTGTCTTTCGACATCTTCGCAACTTCCATCTTAAAACTATGCTTAAGGTATCCGACTACGTTCGGAACCGTGATTTTTAAAAAGCGCATAAATGGATAATGTTCATGATATTTAGTGTCACTTAAATTAGAATACATGTATACAATTGATTTAAGGGTATTTTGACCCGCAAAAAAATTATTTAAATACAATATTTTGGCAAAAAATTAACTTAGAATAACCTTTTTTCCAAATGTTCTCCTTTTGTAAAAAATGCTTCTATTGTATTAATACTTTGCCTGTCTATATCTCAGACCTCTGTACAGAGACTCAGCTATGATTTTTGAAAAATTCACTTTATTTTCAGAGTTACAACCATTAGAAATAATTATCGGCGTATTTTCTTAAAATTTCTCCCTTCTGTTTTCGTAAAACATGGATAAACCGACTTTCGAGTTATGCATTTCAAAAATTCTAGTTGAGCCTCTGTACAGAGGTCTGAGCTGAATACAGGCAAAATATTATTATAACAGAAGCAGTTTTCACAAAAGGAGAACATTTTGAAAAAAAAGTTATTCTAAGTTAATTTTTAGCCGAAATATTGTATTTAAATAAATTTTTTTTGTCAAAATGTCCTTGAATCAATTGTATACATATATTCTAATTTAAGTGACACTAAATATCATGAAAATTATCCATTTATGCGCTTTTTTAAAATCACGGTTCCGAACGTAGTCGGATACCTTAAAGGCCATATTTGAAAAAAGCCTTAACGAAAGAAAGGTTGAAATCCTCGCGGATCTTTGGATCACAAGGGCTCCTTTCTTAGCAAGAAAGTCAGCATGTTGGTACCCAGCAATGTCACAATGAGCCGGTAATTAAAACATAATAATAATAATAGAATGAAATAAAGCTAAGAAGGTATCTCAAAAACATGAATTATATAGGAGTTAGTAAAAAGTGACATTGAATATCCACTTGAACCAAGGGTGGACACATTTTTTGGTTCAAGGGCCATATTATGGAAGCAAAGAATACTGGGGGATCTCACTTTCTTAAGAGGGTTGCTTTCATTGGTTATTTTTGCATCTCAGAAAAGGTAAAAATTGCACCATAAGAATCAATAAATGTAAATTAAAGTGGCAATTTTCTTCAATTTATTTACTCTGCTAATTTAATACATACAGTACATTTAATTTCAGAATCAGTTTAATGCAGTGCTTCTCAAACTTTCAATACTCGCGACCCAATATTCAATCATAATTTTCATCGCGCCCCCTCCATACAATAACAATGAATTGAATTCGATAATACGATACTTTGACGCTAAATCTATAACATGACTTTAACCTCTTAAGTGCCACCAGCGTATATAAACGTTTCGCTCAGCCAATGCGTAAATTGCGCTGGGCGTATTTATACGTCTTTCCGAAGTACGATCTTTTTTGTTCACTGTTATCTATAAAATTATTCCGAAGGCTTTGGAATACAATAAAATGAATTTCACAGTGCTTGCGAAGGACTTGCTTATTTCAGGCGTTTTTCTTATTTATTCCCTCTGTCTCCCCCTCCCCAATACATTGCATACATGCAAAATGGTGGCATTGGGGAGTGAATCTTGTAACTTTTAATCGGTAGTTAAGGGATTAATTATAAACTGTTCAAATTATCAAGATGTGCTATTGTTTGTATGTAATTTTATATATGAAAAGCCCGTGGAGTCACTGGTAATTATGAAACTTCTTAACTTTGTATAGTTAAATTAATAATCAAAAACATTGTGTAGTACTGATACATTTATAAGTGTATTACATCGGTGTAAATGTTTTTTTTTTTTATTAAGTCAGAATGTATTTTGCTTATTTACTTTCAGTAAATTAACAGTTTTTTTAAAATTATTTTTGTTTTCAACTTTTCAATAAGCTCGCTCCCTCCCCCCACCTAGGGATATCACGCCCCCCTAGGGGGGCGGGCCCCACAGTTTGAGAAACGCTGGTTTAATGAGACAAATGCACCCTATCACAATTTTTTACACTTTTTTTTTAAATCAGAAAGATTTCTTGTTGAAATTCTCATCACAGCCTGCAAGTTAATGTCAGCCAACTTATACCTAAATTTATTCTAGTTGATCTTCATGTAATAAAAACTTTTCTCACAAATATATGTTGACACAAATATGGAGAACATTTTCTATCTATAAGGTTTTCCGATTGTCTTGCCGGACAGTAAAAATATTCCTTGCGGTCCTCTATTCTTACAATTTCTTATTTCTAGTGATCTTTTATCGGAGAGCATTTAAAGTAGGGTAGTCTATAATAATAATAAAGTTTTCTCTTATTACTAGGGTTAAAGTCCGAAGGGGCAAGATCTGGAAAAAATTAAAATAGAAAAACTTTTACAAACACTGTTGTCACGTGTAAAAAACTATCTTTTATTATTATTTATTTATTTCTTATTAATATTCTATCTAT
>BMAV01027251.1:0-12868 GCA_019973955.1 Trichonephila inaurata madagascariensis
TTTCTCCCACTATTGATTGGTATTGATTTCATTTGAACCTTGTGTTTTCTTGTCACCACAAGGATCTCCCAAATTTAAAAAAAATTAAGTTTGAGAAACCCCCCATACTCTGGTTAAAATAAGTCAAAATTTGAATTTATCCTATTAAAATTTCTAGAGAAGAATTCGGAACCATTTCTCTTGAAAAGTAATCTAAATTCTTGTCCATTCTTCATAAAACTAATTAGTTTTCGAAACTTCATGCCAATGTATCTGAAGCGAACTAGAATTCGTGAGGAAATTAAATTAAAGAGTAAAAAAGAAAACAGTTTTCTTTTAGAGAGAGAGTTACTGAATACTTTAAGAAAAACCAAAATTTTCATTTTTTTTAATGAAATTGAATTAAGATAAATAAATTTAGTTTTTGGTGATAATAAAAAAAATGATGGATACAAGGTATAAGAAAGATGTTTGCGCTATGCTTTGTATAAAAGTAAAATATAAGATTCCAGGTATAGAGTATGTATTGGCATATTTCTGATTTATTTCTGACATTTTAATAATTCTTCCTGGCTTAAAACTTATTTTATTATAGGTTCTTTTAAACCGATATAAAAGCCCCTTGGGGAGAATAATACTTTTTGAACTTATGTGTTAGATATTATCAAGGTACTTTACATTTAGTAGAATGCTACAAATTAAGTTTTGCGTTATGCTTCTGAGCAAAATCAGTAAAACGCAAAAACAAAATATCATATTCTAAATTAAAAAACTGTTCTTCATACTCTTAAAAAGCACTTAATCGTTTGATTAAGGTATCCGACTACGTTCGGAACTATGATTTTAAAAAAGTGCATAAATGGATAATTTTCATGATATTTAGTGTCACATAGGTTACACTACATGCATAAAATTGTTTTAAGGACATTTTGACGAAAAAAATTTATTTAAATACAATATTTTGGCAAAAAATTAACTTAGAATAATCTTTTTTCCAAATGTTCTCCTTTTGTGAAAAATGCTTCTATTGTATTAATATTTTGACTGTTCATAGCTGAGACTTCTTTACAGAGGCTCAACTATGATGTTTGAAAAATTCACATTATTTTCAGAGTTACAACCAATTAAAACAATTATAGGCGTTTTTTTCTTAAAATTGCTTCCCTCTGTTGTCGTAAAATGTGGATAAATCCACTTCTAAGTTATATATTTCAAAAATTCTAGTTGAGCCTCTGTAGAGAGGTCGGAGCTATATACAGGCAAAATATTATTATAAAAGAAGCATTTTTCGCAAAAGGAGAACATTTGGAAAAAAATATTCTAAGTTAATTTTTTGCCAAAATTTTGTATTTAAATAATTTTTTGTCAAACTGTCCTTAAAACAATTGTATTCATGTATTCTAATCTAAGTGACACTAAATATCATGAAAATTATTCATTTGTGCGCTTTTGCAAAATCACGGTTCCGATCGTAGTCGGACACCTTAAGTCAGCAACAATTGTGTTTCAACAAATTTATTTTTATTAAGTTCAAAGAATGATTGTTAAATTAAGTAATTTAAATAACTGAATATTAATATTTTGTTTCTTAATTTTTTCCTCGAATAAAACACTTATTTCTTTGTAAAAATAAGTATTCTGTTTTATATTGGATAATTATTTTTCATTACAGTAAGTTAAGTAATACCATAATTTTTTTCTGACGTGATTTTTATTAAAATGGTCTTTTCCCCCCTCTAAATACGTATTGTATTTTTCAAAAATGGTGGAGGGTTTTTGCTATGGAGCTGAATTATTTACTCTCTCTCTTTTACCTATATGACCATAAAATAAAATTTTTACAAATGGTGAAATTAATTATATTGAAATACTTTTGAAAACAGAAGAAATTTTGAAAAAAGGAAGAATATTAATTTTTAAACGTCTGTTCTTATTTTAAATCATTCATGCAAAAGATTTTTTTCTGTAAAAGTATCGTTTTGAGACTAAATGATTTTTAAATATAAAAAAGGTTTTACAGAATTAACTAGAAAGTTTTTACTGGAATTAACTGATATTTATTTGGAAATTCTCCAGTAAATATGATTATCTTCTTTAAACAAAGAATATTATATACACATACAAATAAAACTTAAGATCAATTAAATGTTCGCAGATGACAATAGAAATCCGTAGTCTCAATTTCGCATGAGGTGATATGAAAGACTTCAAAGTTAAATGTGCTTTAATCTGCCATGGTAAATGATAGTTAGTCATTGAAAAAATGTTCAATATATATTTGAAAAAGTATTATTCATTTGAAAACATATTAATCTGCCTTTTCGATGCAATTGGAAAAAACTGTATATTAAGTTCTTTAAAAAATTGTACAAGCAAATTAAAGAAAAACGAACAGGAATTTTTCAGAAAAGTAGAATAGGTAATATAATATTGATGTTGGTAGAGTAGAATATCTGAAAATAAGAGAGAATTTTGAGTGATAATTTGCACAGATATTTATTTTTTAATAACAATTCTTTAGTTTCAATATTTAAAAAATTTAATTTTTTTCCTTCAGTCTTAAAAACGTTTTTATATAATGAAAAGCGTATTTAATACATCCATCATTAACTAAATATCTTTTTATATCGTAACATAATAAATTTCGACAAAATTCAATACAAAATCTAGCATTTGCATATTATTTAACCTTTTTTATACAACTGCGTCCAATTTTCTAGGTTCATCCCAAAAATATTAATGCCCGATTTATTTTATTTTGCTTTTGTTAAATTGATGAATGATTAATAATGTCATAAGTTTAAAGCAGTTATAATTTTCAGAAACATAAAATGATTATGGTAAAGTTTCCCTATAAAATATAATCTTTTGTGCATATATTTCCCAAATTAATATTTCGGAAAGTTTCTATTTTATGGAAGGAAAAGCAAAAACCGAAACATTAGTCGAAAAGAAGTAAGAAAAACAAAACGGAAAAAGAGAAGAAAAATGGAAATCCAATGCAAATACTGAAATCTGCAAAAAGGAAATCTTCAATAGGAAAACGATCACATCACCTCATTTAACGCACTAGGAAGTTATGTTATACGATTTAAATATATCTCTCTTAGAAAAGCATGCAGATTTAGTATCCATTTATTTTTCGAAACTCTCCAATCGTTTCTAAAAGTCACTTGATACTCTATTTCATTGCTTGGAGAAACAGTTATTGTCCTTCTGCCCACCTCTTTTAACATTGATTGTATAAATATTTTCTCCTTATTACTTGTGCTTTGTTTCGTTTCATTTAAAAATAAATTAATAAGAATTATGAAGTAAGAGTGAAATAATATAGGAAACAATATTGATAAAATGGATTGGAATTATTTTAAATATGTCTGTCATTCTACTGTATAAGATAATGTAAATGTTTAAAAATAGCAAATCAGCAACGGATTTTTACAGGATCAATAGTCAGGTAATTTCAAAGTCGCGTTTTAGTTTTTCACATAAAGTCTGCACATTTTTGTTTTCTGTGCTTGTTTTTTAATTTTTCTAAAGGAAAAGATGACAATCTGTGGAATTATACACTTTGCTCTTTATAATCAATTTTAAAAATTTATTCATTGACTAATTACCTATATTAAGCTATGCTTTTTTTCATTTGTTACGTTTGAAATAATTTCTCTCAAGGGTAAAACTTTTTTCATCACAGAGTTAAGTATGATTTGGATAAAACCATGAAATATTTAGCTCCAAAATGGTGCCTTCTTGAATTATATTTTCTTTAAGAATTTATGAGAATTTGTATTGATTAAAGCTTTGTCAGAATTTAAAAAGGACATATTATCAGGGGATTTAATGTTTTGTTTTCCTTAGAGGAAAAATGCTACTTTCCCCGATTTTTAATGACTCAAAATGATAAAATTTATTATTGTTCCGATAAATCCGAACATAAAAGATTTCACAGAAACGAAAATGAGACAAAATTAATTAAAAATTTAATTATTTAAAAACAGAAAGTATAACTCTCTTCAGCTAAATGCATAAAAAAGCATAAGATGATAAATTTAATAATAAATTAACGTTGCTGATTAGAAATGTCTCATTTTTTTTAACGCACGTTCTTAGTTACTTCTTACAACACTAATGAATTTAGTTTTTTAAATTGTAAATAAATAAAAAAAAAATTACAAAGGAATATAAAGAAATATATGTTTCATTTTAACCATTTCTTTTACTTATATTAATAAGTAAATCAAATTCGAAAGCCTTCTAAACCCGTAAATTAGTTCCAGATAAACTAGAGTACACTCGGAAAGAGTTTCAGATTTATATGACCAGAAATTTGTAGTGTTTCAAAAAGAGTAGCAGGTCGAACCGTATAAATCTGGTTTCCCACAAACCTGACGGTACCTAGAAAATATGTAGGGATTACTTTGTGTTGAATGCCATAACCGAAGCAGCCGTTATCCCTTACCCACATACAGGATTTCAATGATTCTTTAGCTGGGAAATTTTTTTTTCAAAGTTTGATTTAAAGCGCACTTATTTCCTAATACCTATGGAGCGAATATCGCTAAAACAGCGGTAATACCTCATGTGGGTTTATTCGAATTTCTTTTACTGCCGTTCAGCTTAAATTGCTCTGCACAAACACATTTTGACGATTTATCGAGGGAGTGTTAAACGGTTAGAATTGTTTTACGTATCTTAATGACATATTTTTTGTTTCTGACGACGAGGAATCTCATTTACTTGATTTGAAAAAAAAAATTCTGAAAAATTTAATAGTTTTGGACGTGTTAAAAATTGAGAAATTCATTTTCGTTGTCAAACAACGGACATTTTTAAGTTGTACAGCTAATGCTGTTGGAATAATGTATTTTACAGAGAAACTAAAAACTTTTGTAAAATATCCACAATTAGAAACAATATTTGGTTTCTAAAGCAATTTTTTGGTTATGCTCAATTTTTATTACTGTTTTTTGCCTTAAGCGATGGAAGCTCGAAGGTCTTTATTCATCTCTGTATACATAAAAAAAATTTTTTTTCTTGATGATGTAATAAATTTATTTATACATAAGATATAGTTAATAAAAATGGATCGAAAAAAGTTGAATTTAACTGAAGAGGAGCGACAAAAACGATTTGACAAGCAGGTCCCTCCCGCCTTACTTTCCGGCGCTTTCTCAAAAAATCCGCTTACGTTATAGATTGTGACGTTAAGATTTCTGCAATAATTTTCAGAAGCATCCATATGGGAGCCAAGTCAACAAATTTGGTAATCAAAAACGATGCCAACTTGAGACATAGCCATCCTGCGATAACTATGTCTTGGGTGATTCGCCGTAAGCTAGAGTGTGGGGTTATCTAAATGATGAGCATTTTGTAATTCTTAACACAACTTTTATTAAGAATAACTTAAATTACTTAATTCTAAATAACAACTTTCTTTAAGTGAGAATAAGCCACCAATTAAACTGAATACGCAAGTCAGATCGCACAACTAGATCACTTATCTAATTATAAAAATTTAACTGTCTAATCTAACTTCCTATACAAAATATTACCTTTTATAGAGTCACCTTCCCTTCCTAGGTTGAAGATATTCCTATTTATGTTATTTGTAGGAGAAATACTCAGGCTTTCTTAATCCTTCTTATTATTAATCTTATTAATGACGATGGGTATCCTTCTCCCAGAGCTGTAGGACGCCAAAATTTTATTCCCAAAAACCCGTCCCTAAGTTATCTTTTTAGGCTTTGCCGTCTTATCTCCTCCAAACCCTATTTTTTTTAAAAAGTATATCCCATTTCCCCAATTCGTTTTTGTTTCTCTTCTTGGTATTGGGTTGGAAAATTTTTTTCCATTAATCGGGCCCGCCAAAGAACTTAGGGTTATGTTAGAAGAAGAATGCGGGGGGCCACAAATTTTAATTTTTGTACCACGAATATTTCGCCAATTTTAAAAATTAAAAATCCAATTATAATGATGTCGAACAGTTTAGAAAATTTTTTTGTTTTACCTGTTAACTTTTGGGAGATAAGGGATTCTTTTTTTAAAGGGGGGAACACATCAAAAAAAAATTTATCTGAAGATTGAAAATAAAGGGCCCCTGCTTTTATCAATTATTGGGGCTTTTTTGGGAAAACTGGGGGTTTTACATCAAAAGGGGGTGGTTCCCGGGCACCAGTGATGAACCCAAATAATTAAAAAAATCCCCAAGATAAAGACTTGAAATTTATTCTTTTCTGCTTACAAAATATCGAAAAAATAGAACTCAATACACGTAAGTTTTTTTTTTTAAAAATTTGGGAGCAATGAGTGGAATAGTTGTAAAAATGGGGTTGGGTCCACCGTTAGGCAGACAGGGAATAACTTTTCCCACCCGTAGTTTAATTAAAGGAGATTTAAAAAACATAAAAAACGGTGCTGAGGGATGCTTTTTTCAGCAATTAGATTGAAAAGAATTATAGTTTTGGATTGGGAATTAAAAACCGGGGTTCCCATCTTGACTTTTTTAATTAGTATTTAAAAGAAAAATACGTTCTTAGGGCCCCAATAAAAGCCCTTAGATGAAAACAAAACCCTGTGATATAGACTCTTTCCCCATCAACATTTAGAATTTTTTCCCCTTTAAAAATTAAATATATACCGGGTTTGAGGTGTTTTCAAGGGTAAGCCCTTTTTTTCGGTTTTATACCCGTATCCATATTCGAAATATTTTGGATTACGCGGCACTATCGTAGTGTCAACTTAGAAATTCAAAACTGCTCCGGTTCTGTTCCAGCAAGAGACGTATTGTGGAGATGGTTGAACTAAAAATTATACCCCAGTCGGGTTCGTAAGTGAAATAAAAAAAATTGGATTCCCTCAAAAAATAATTTTTTTTCCCATTTTGGGGGTTAAATCTAAAAAAACTGTATCAAATTTTTTAATGCTTCATTCTAACGAAGGGTGGTCGAGATTCAATATAAAATTTGCTTATAAAAATTTAAGGATATTTAAAGTTCGGAACCAATTTTAAAAAAGCGCATAAATGTATAATTTTCATGATATTTAGTGTCATTTTGGGTTTGAATACATGTATAAAAAATTTTTTTAAGGCATTATGACAAAAAAAAATTTTTTAAGGGCCAAAAATTTTTTGGGAAAAAATAACTTAGAAAACCTTTTTTTCCAAAATTTTTTTTAAAAAATGTTAATTAATATTTTTTTTTTATTAAATTTTAGACCTCTTTTTCAGAGGCTCAGCTGTGATTTTTGGGGAAGTTACATTATTTTTTAAAGTTTTCAACCATTTGAAATAAAATTTTTGGGGTATTTTCTTAAAAAAAATTTTCCCTTCTGTTTTTGTAAAAACAAAGGGTAAACAAAATTCGTTTTGCATTTCAAAATTCTAGTTGAGCCCCTGTACAGAGGTCGACTGAATACAGGCAAAAAATTAATACCCAAAAGAAGATTTTTTACAAAAAGGGGAGCATTTTAAAAAAAATTTTTTTTTTGTCAATCCCAAAAAATTGTACATAAATAATTTTAAATTGAATACTATTAAATTGAATTTTTTTATACATTGTCTAATCGGCGCTAAATATCCAAAAATATTTTTCACGCTTTTGCTAAATCACGGTTCCGAATGTAGTAGGATACTTTAAGCTAGATATATTGAAGCTCCTTTTTTTGAAATTTTTTCGATTTCCTGTTAAAAAAAATTTTTGTATAAATTCCCTTTGGGATAGAACGTCCATTACCTCCAACAAAAAAAGGGTTTCTTTTTTTGGTTTTTCAGGTTTACAAAAAGGGGCAGTGGTTTTTTGCATAAAATGACATTTCGTCAGCAGGGATTTCTAACTACTCAATTTCTAGGTTGTAATTGTCAATGTTTATAACTACATATCAAGGTTTTGAAAATAACTATTTATTTCATTAGGGCCGGTTTTTACATAAAAAAAACCAGGTTCACAAACCTACAATTTTGGAAAAAATAATGGTTAACCTAAGGGCCTTTGTAGGAAAACCCAAAATCAGCACTGAAAGGGAAAATTTTAAAAGAAAATTTTGGGGGGAACACAACTACTTTTGGGTTTTGGGTTAGCCCCACAAACTTTCCTTTGAAGATTTAAAGGAAATCATATCAAAATTAGTTTCTAGGTTTCGCTTGCGACTGCCTGGGAATTTTTTCTACCTTTCCAGAAAAAGAGATAAATATCTTTAAATTTTTAAACATTTTTAAGAACATTTTCATGAAATTGGTCCTACTAATTGTCAAACAAATTTTTTGGGGTTCAAGAATTTTCCCAAATTTTTTAAAACAAAACAACATGCTGTTGAAGTCCATTAAAAAACACCTCAAAGGGTGGTCCGTTTTGGGGAAAAAGGGGAATCCATTTTAGCTTTCTGGGAAAAAGAAAAGGGACGGGGTAGATATCCATCAACCAACTGAAATCTACATTCCCATTAAGAGACTTACTGAGTAACGTTCCGAGATCTCTGAATAAAAATTCTTCTACTTCGATCAAGACCTCATTATGAATCCGCAAGTCGCGCTGTGGGGAAAAGGTCAAGTTCAAGGTTGATCGACAATGTTGAAGTGATTATTGTGTCCATTCTCCATCGTTCTTGATTTAAAGGGATTTAAAGGTTAAGCAGTGTAGGTGCCCATCAACCAAAATTAAACGCATTTCTATTTAGTGACTTGTCAAGTGAAGTCCCCTCAACTCCGCTGATGATTTGACTTCTACTTCAATTAAAACGTTATTTGCCAGTTAACAAGTCGTTCTGTGGGAGAAAAGTTAAATTCGAGTGGCATTTGATGCTGATTATGTCCGTTCTCCATCGTTCTCGGCCAGGGAGGGATTTGTGGCAATACACCTGGCAACAATTTTCAGTTATAGTTATTCTCTATGTTGCAACACAATAGTTTAAGCGTATTTTAATTTGTTTCAGTGTATTATTTCAGTGAAATAAAAGTCGCCACTATTTCATCTCAATTTTATTATAATTTACCTGATCGATCACATAATATAACTAATAGTTACCTGACCGTTTCACTGGGTATTTCTTTACATTATTACACTATATACATTCTTTTTATGTTATAGTTATCTAAGTCTTTGCATTAAGCTTTCGATTTATTGAAAAATATTTTTATAGCCCTCATCTCTTGGTTTAAAAATGATAGGAATTGAATTCCTAAAACAGAAATAAATTTTGTATTCATGTCTCTGCAGATCCTTGGAGTCGATTTCCTCAAGCTCCCTTGTTAGCGGATCTATGCTCAACCAAAGAAACATGTGTTTCATCCAAATTTCAATTCTCTCTGTGTAATAGTTCAAATGCGGGAGTGTTTTTTCCCTATATCCCTTTGTAATTCCTTTCCAACCTCCTTGAGAGTCGATTACTTGCAAAACCGATTCTGAGAGGATTTTTCTGAACAAAAGTAAAGTATTTACCGAATTTCAAACCTGTAAGCCTAATAGTTTCAAGAATTGAATTTTTTCAATCTAACCTAACTTTTTAAAACCACCCTCGAAAGCCTAACCAGTTCTTAATGAATCTCTACTTAACATAAGAAACATGATTGCCAAGTTTCAATTCTGTAAGAGACTTAGATAAAAAAAATTCGACTTTAAAACAAATAATGCCTGCGTAACTCCCGCAAACTCCTTAGGAGTCAATTGCCATAAAATTCATTCTTAAGGGATCTGTACTTAACAGAAGAAATAAGTAACCCTTTAACATCCCTCCCCCTTTGGAGTCGATTTCCGTAAAATCTGTTCTTAATGGATCTCTACTCAACCCTAGAACCTGTTTTCTAACTTACAAACCTAAGTTTGTAATAGTTCAAAAACGGGAACTTCGGTGTATAACGTCCTGGGAACCACTTGGGGGGCCATTTTCAAAAGTCCTATTCTTAATTGATTTCTACTCAATAAAAGAAACATGCCCATCATATTTCAAGTCTGTAGGTCTAATAGTTTCGGAGTTTTCGTGATGTGTGAGTGAATTGCTTTTATATATATATATATATTATATAAAGAGAAATAGATATATACTCACACATGTACATATGTGTGGATAGGTAACTCATAATTATGTTTATAAATAGTTATAACCCTAAGTACAGATGGGATCCTTCGCACTTTATGGAAACGAATTTGTAATTTATTTTCTCATTTGCATTTTGAGATAAAGTGTTAACAATTTCAGAACAATCGTCTGCTAATGTTTTCTTTTGATTGGAATGTAAAATAAAAATTCATCTTAAAAATGACTGTTAAAATTGATAGATGACTAGAAGATTACATAACTGGGCTTTACGAGGAGAATTCGTATCAACAAATTGTAAAGAGTTGTAAGAATCTCAGTTATTGAATTTAAAAAAAAGGATTTATCAAATATTAAATTTTTTAAAGGAAAAAAAAACATCTAGCTGAAAGTAAAAATGAAAACAGGACCACGAAATTTCATCTTAAGTCTGTTCGAACGCAGGCAACTATCAAGAAAATGAAGTCTATGATCTTAAAAGGAAATCCGCTGACTCAGATTCATTGCATCGAAACTAACAATGTCTTCCGACACTGTAAGTAAAAGCATTCATTAAAATTTAAAGTTAAAAAAGATGTGTTATAAAACATAAAGTTCATCTACTTTTGCAAAAATTATTGCTGAAAGAAAAAAAAGTGATGAAAATCATATGAAAAACCCGTAGCCGCTGAAAAATGAAAATTTGTGGTAACACTGAATGGGGCATGGGTACATTTAAGTGATTAATTTTTTGTTGCTCAACTGTTGGAAATGACCGTACGAAATAACTTCACCAGTGAACAGAAAAGTTCCCAAAGGGATTCATGACAGCCACAGGATTTTTTTACAACGGCAAATTAAAAACTCCAAAAGTCTCAAGTAAAGCCAAAATTAGTTCACTCTACTATCCGAAGAATATTTTAGAACCAATTTTTGAAGAAGCAATTCCAGTCTTATATGGAAAGGACATTGATATAGGACCTTGATATGAACAAATCTTCTAATCACATGCCTAAGTCAACTGCTACTTATTTAGCAAAGAAAGAATCAGGAACAGGAATAAAGTGTGTCTCTTTTGATGAAATACATGTAAAATCACCTGAAGCTTTTTCAATGGACTTTTTGTGCTTTAGGTTTATCAAAACCAACCTTAGAAAAATGTCATCTGAAAACACTGAACACTGAACGAACTTTGGAAAACGGTTCAAGTGGAATGGAGTAAAATTGGCATGCAGTACTAAGAAAAAATTTACTTTCACGGAAAATTTGAAGAAGAGTTATTGCCAAGAACCCTGTCTATCAGATAGAAGCAAATCCCCCCCACCTAAAAATTATGTCATTTGTAGATAAGTATCAAAACCACTTCCATAAAGTATGAACGACCTTCTGTATAATTCGTAAGAATACTAAGAAATATTAGCCACAGTTGTACAACAATAAACTCTTGGACTTCGGAACCAAGAGTGCAGGTTTAAGCATGCTTTTAGGCCATCCAAACTTCACCTGTAATTTGCCTATACTACTGTGCCATAGCAAAGAAGGAAATATTATAAATACATAATTATTTACAACATAAAATATATAACGCTAATTTTATAAAAAATCCGAAAATTTAAAAAACCTTTTATATCACTTTTTGGGAGTATTAAGATAAAAAGTTCCCGTAAATTTAAACCCCTAATTAATATTTCCCGCTAATGTAAAAGGTAAGGAGATAGAACCGCATAAAATTAAAAATTAAGTAAACTCGGACCACCAAAAATAAAATTCCAAAAAAACAAAAATCAAAAATATTGTAGGTTTTTTTGGAATCCTCAAGCCTTGAACTTAATAAAAAAAGTGGATGGTTTAGTCTATTTACGTTTTATTATTAGTTACGAAATATAAAAAACATTATTTTTCTTTAATATTATAACAATATAAAATATCCATAAAATTTGTTCTGAGTTTCACAAAACTAAAATTTTTTGATTTTGTGTTTTTGTTGAAAATAAAAAATTTGTTGTAAATGTGACTCTTGATGGAAAAAATATTAAAACAATTCTAAAAATTTCCAGCCGCAGAAAGGAAATGATATGATTTCTAGGAGATGCTAAGCATTAAAATTTAAAAATTATTTTAAGAATTAAAAGGTTCTTTAGAACACAGCAACTTTCATGATACGATCCCCGTAAAATCAAACCCCGTCCCAAAAATAATAAAAACGCTCGATCCGAGGGGGTGAAAAGGATAATAAAAAGGCCAAAATTGTTTCTCCCCCAATTCAGGGGGTAAAATTCATTTCGGAAAATTCATATAAAAAAGGGAAAGAGTTTAAAAAATAATCCACTTTCTTAGAAAACAGTTTTTTCCGATTCTTTTTGAAGCAAGATGTTTTATCAAGACGGTCTGTCCCCCAATTTAAAAAGACAACAAAGTAAAATTTTCAAACCCCTTAACACAGTTGTATTCTTTTTTTCAGTTTTTTTAGGTTTTCACCTGAACAAATTTAAAAAAGTAGTGTTGGTATATCATTTAATTGGTTTATTAGTTTTCTTAAAAATCACAAGATATATTCGATGGAAAAAGTAGATCAAAATAAAATATATATTATAATGAAAATACTTTTCAGGAAATGATGGGGAAAATTTTCTAAAAAAAAATTTTTACTTTATTCATATTATTGTAATTTTTATTTTATTTTTGGAAACTTTTTTCCGAATGGCATTTGCAATTTCTGTTTCAAATGCTTTAAAAAAAAGTATTTCAAGGGGTTTTCAAAAATCACATTCTTTCCTTCATTTCTGTTTCAAGCACCATTTTTTCTATATCTTGGTAAAGAAAATATCAAAGTCGAACTATTCAGTACTTCTTTATCGAACGATATTTTTTTCAAAAATTT
>BMAV01027252.1:0-28646 GCA_019973955.1 Trichonephila inaurata madagascariensis
TTGGCGGGACCCTCAGGGAACTGTTTCGTCATTAAAATAAAAAAATCTAAGGCATTTTTGCTAACGAGATCGTTTCTATATATAACATTATCTTAATAAAGGCCAAGGAAACATTTAAGCAGAAAAAAAAAACTTACTCAGTACAATTGCTTTGTATATTTCCTTTCATAAAGAAGCTAAACTCGAGATAAAAAGTTTTGCATTGTACTAATGAATTTTTTGAACGCGTTTGTGCATGAACATGTGACGGGGCTTTTATCGCAATTTCTATTAACTGTCCTCTTGGGATTTCTTTGAGGTTAGAATGGCACTTCTTTCCAATCAACTCAAGAGGAAAAACGTACTTATGTAAATTAGGAATAATATATATATTGGAAGCTTAGCATTCGCGAGGTCGCTAGGTGAAATCGTTGAGTAGAGTAGTCGCAAAGGAATATGAGATAAAGTTTAGAAGAAGAATCTTAATTCTGTGGAATTAGCCTAGCCGTGCCGGTGCAGACGGATCAAAAGTGGGTCCGAGACCAACGGAGCATAACCTAAGCAAGGGCCAGCCATATTAAAGCTGGAACGGAAGATTTAAGGACCGTAGCTGTTAAACTAGGATATAGCGGTAAGCTTGATTAATTAAACTTTAAGTACAAGACGTTTGCTATTGAGATAGGCTTTAATCCATAAAAATAGAATCAGAGGTTAATTGCGTTATTTATTGGTAATACGTGTTGCGTCTTCCCATTCTTGATCACCCTCCTCTTAGATTAATATTGTGCTGTATTGTTAAACACTAAGATCTTAATAAACAGATTTTTAGTATGAATGAATTTAGTAATTCTTCGTTAATTCCCACTGATATAGGCCACGTGAATAGGGGAGAGAGGGTGTCCCCAGGGTTGGGGATACCACAAACATAATAAATTAATACACAAAACATATATTTTCGATTTCACACCCCCGAAGATCAGCAGGGCTAGATGGGGTCCAGGACTTTTTACATCCTAAGAAAATCTAAAACCAACAAGAGTTGTCAGAGATGTAAGATGACCACTGAGAAAAGTAAGTGTCGTTTGATCCCGCCTGTTTCAACTAAATACCAGGGAACCATTAGGACAGTAGCTCTAATAAGAGTAGCGCTGAGGTAGAACAGACCTAGTGGAATTTTTTCTTTGCACTTTACCTCCAGAAAAGAACTTCTTATAGGTAAGAGTTGCGTGAGGTGAGTGAATATTAATATCGCACTGTTCAGCTACACGAGGGCTTTTGGCGACGGACCACGTAGTGTTGAACCCATGGTCAAAGTGATGTGGACGACACCTGAGCTGGGGCACACACCTCTCCTAGCTACCACACCAACGGGAGGAGGTTTGAGCTCTCGACAGATTTAACGTGAACCGCTCCCCTAAACGGTGAGTCTTTAGAGGTACTGGATTCGAACTCGTGACAAGGCCAACCACGATCCGATACCTTGACTACTCGGCTACCGGCCATTAGGTAAGATAAGTATCGCTCAAAGCAATACTTATTTTTTAAAAAATAACTGAACCCAGAATTTATACATTTCTTAAAGAATTTTCAATAAGCATTCATAAAAAGAGGTATTGTACAAATACCAATCATGTTATCGCAAAACTCATACCATCTTTTGTTATACATAGTTTGACGTACCTGTAAATTAAATTTCATGCTTGTACGTAAATTTTTGTAGGTGGAGTAGCATTTTAAAATCACTTCACAAATTTTTCGTTAAATATTAAATGGCCAGCTTTTTATGAAATTTTGAGCACAAAATCTGTTTTACATAGTATACACACATAGGAAACCAATCAAAAAAATTTTAAAAATTCTTAAATTAAAAATTTTTGCGTAAATTTTCCATGTCCCTTTAAGCTACCAGAAAAATTTGGAGCTGTATTTTTTAATTGTATTTCTAGGTATTAAATAAAAACTTTATTCCAGAGAATAGCATATGAAGAGGCAGAAAAACACATTTCCAGTTAAATATTTTTACATTCAAACGAAATAGAGCATTTATGACTTTATTTTCATCAAATATATTACATATTTAGAAAATTAAATATAGATTAATAGAATAAAAATCCTGATCTACACAGATTTATACATGGCATATGGATTAAAGGCAAAATGAAATTTTAAAATACACAAATTTAAGAACTTTTACAAAATTGCATTATTTCAATGCAAATATTATATAAATGTGTGTGTATTATGCATCTTCACACAATTTTATTTTTAATCGTTACATGATTGTTTCAAAGTTAAAAACTTACTTTTTCGAATTCATTTCCTTAGAGAAAAAAAAATGTGCCAGAACCTTTAAAAAAGAATTCCTAATTTTTATTAAAATTTAACCATTTTAGAACCAGCGCATATATTTTATAACTTACAATAAAATATATATATCTATATATCTTTATTTATAAAAGTTCTTACTGACTAATAAATAGTTTTAAATGTGAAAATATTATTTGGCTATGAAACATATTTTCGTATTTTTCAGAATTTATGATATAGTAGAATTCCATGTTGCTAATTCATTTAAGACATAGTTGAGATTAATTTCTTGATGCACAAGTGGTCACAATCTCGCACTGCCACCGACTCCAAGTCATTGTGGACGGAGTGAGAGTTTTATTTACTTCGCACACTATATAGAAACACGAGAGCTATTGGCGACGGACTTCGTAGTTTTGAACCTCATTCAAGTGACGAGGGCGATATCTGAGCGTCTCCCCACTCTCTTAACTACAGCATTACACCAGGGGAGTACGCATAGAGCTTCGACGGATTTGCTGTGAATTAGACTATACGACTGGTAATACTAGGCCAGGGTCTCTCAACCTTTTTTCCGGCCGGGCTCATACACATGATAGATATTTCACGCGGCCGCATAGACATGATAGTTATATTTCTTGCGGGCTGCAACAGGGAGTAATGGAAAAAGTAGACTATAAGACCTAAGCAACATTGACACAGAAGTGATCAAAATATTAAAACTCATTTATGGCTTTTATTTTAATACTATATCAACACTTTCTCTATCTGTCTCTATCGAACACACCGACGCAATTATTTTTCATGAATTTTTACTGAATTATGGGATAATTTCTGTATTTTCTTTCATCTATATAACCAAGATTCTTGCTTACATCCTACTATTAAAAGCAATTGATAGCAAAATTGATACATTTGATTGCTTTATTGATAAAATTTCCTGTTAAATCTTTCGTACATTGTTCTCCAATAATTGAATTTCTTAGTACAATAGACAGTGACCGGGCCACAGGTTGAGTATCACTGTACTAGGCACTAACTCACAATGACACGCTGGATACAAGTCCGGGATCTTGACCACGAGACTGACGTGGCCACTTTTTGCTAGAAAAGTCTGAAGCATAAAACTCATATTGATCCAAACAAAAACAGAAAACTTTGAGAACTTACACAAGTGCTTAAGCAGAAACCTGTATGGGCTATTAGCTCATTAACAAGAATAATTTCTAAGAATCTTTGAGTTTGTTGCCAGTTATGATCCTTTAGCACAAAAAAAACCCGATAAGAAAATGACATATTTAAGAATATTTTGAAAGCTCTGATCTATATGTATATAATTTTTTTTAAAACAACGCACTTCAAAGGGTAAAAAAGTACTTTATCTGCAGTTATTTCAAATCAGAAAGTTTGAAAAATATGACTGGAAATTAGCTAAAGCCTGAAATTGGCATTAAAATTTAATTTATTCAACAACTAAAATTAGTTTCTGATAAATTCATGCATTTTATATCATTCAATTTTGCTTACATTTGTAATATATGTTTTCAAAAATACTTGAAAAGCGTCTTATGTTTCATTATTTTTTATTTATTTTTTTACAATGATAACTAAAGGTTATATGCTGAGGTTCTTAATTAAAAATCAATTACTCATATACGATACAAAAACTTCCCATTATTTCAAGCAAATAATTTAAAAACATCAGTCTTGCTATTTTGAGTTTTTGAATATTTATCATTTCAGTCAGTGGCCTCTTAAGCACAGTTCAGCTATACGCAAATTCAGAAAAAAACAATCAGATTATTAATCTACAAACATTGTTATTCTTAATTTAAAATTTCACAGATAATAACTATACTTCATTTATTTTTCTTTTGGGATTATTACATTATTTTTAACACCTTTTCACAGCAATTGATTCGAACGTAAATTTCAACATATTTCTTGCAGAATCAATAATCGAATAATGCTTACATATAACTAATTTGTGTCAGAGTATTTATGTAACATTACACAATTTAATAAAATATGTATGATCAATAGTGTATAAGTTATTTATATCAACAAATAATTTGTCTCTTATTATACTTTCGAGTGCACTGTATCGAATTTTTAAAATGCATATTAATTTATTATTTTGTTTGAACATTCATTTTGAATTGCTAATCTGTATTAGATAACTTTGTTTCATGCAATCATGTAAAACGCAGTTACAAGTTTACAAGGAAAAATAATTTCGCTTTAAACATACCTGAAATGTCTTGATAACGATCTTATATGAAACGAAAAATAATACATATATATATTACATTCCAATCAATAAAATGTTCTAATAGGAAAGAGGTCTATTGTATTAAATGCTAAGATCTATACCGTGTGTCAATACTAGATAGTTGCTCGTTTGCTTCTGGTTGCCTATTTCTATGCGACATTCAGATATTGGTTGGGAAGAACGTAATATTTTTTCTTAGAGTGAAAAATAACTCAATTTTTCTATACGAAAAAATAAACTTCAATCAGTTAAACATCTTCCATTCTGTCCAATGATCTGTTGCCATTTTTCTGGTAACTTCAATACTGCCAACCAGCTGGGATAGAGGTTAACGCCGCTAACAGCTTTCCCGAAGGACTTGGGTTCGAATCCTGGAGAAAGCGGGGTTATTTGTATAGTGAGTAATTGCTTATTTAAAAGTAACATTATAAAAAAACACGAAGCTATCTTGGTGAAAAACCTCATAATTTTGAGCAGCAGTCAAGTGACGAGGACGATACCTAAGCTGGCATCCCGTCTCCAAAGTGCCACATCAAGGCAACGGGAGGATAAGTGGATAAGAAAAGGAGGATTCATAACATGCCGTACATTAATTCGTGACCCTAACCATTAAGCAACCACAGGCACTGTTAACTAAGTGTTTTTTATGTCGCACTGTTTAGCTACACGAGGGCTTTTGGTGACGGACCTCGTAATTTTGAACCATGGTCAAGTGACGAGGACGACACCTGAGCTGGAACTCACTCACTTGAAATTCAGTTAGCAAATGGAACTCCACTGCTGTGATTCAGATGCATTGTCTCAAATACTTTTCAATTACATTATATAAATATAAACACTTTCTTCCAACTGTTGAATTTATAATATTTATTTGGATAATACACTTTATTTTTGCTTATATAGTATGATTTAAACATTTTGATATTTTTATAATTTAGTTATATTTATGAGCCATAAGAAAAAGGTTTTTAATTTCCATCGAAATCATTAAAAATATATATAGTTTAAAATAACACAGAACTACTTAACGAAAATTTTAAGAAATATAAATTTTTTTTCAGTGGTTTTTCTAAAACTATTTTTCAGCATTTTAAAGGTTTACTCTTAGGGCCAATAACGCCAAATCAAACGTGGAAAAAATTGCAGAAATATATCATTTGCTTCGTTCATATAAATCAGCAAAGTATTTTTTTAAGCTTTTATTATGTATTAAAATTCTTTTCAAGAGCATTAATTAAAACTAATATCATTATCTATCATGATATTCATATGCATAACTAATTAAGTTATCATTAACAATACCTGATAATATAAATGCTATATTTTAACTTTCCTTTTATTCCTTAAGTAATTTATTTAGGGAATTGAATAATTAGCTTTTACAATATTTTTCCCTTCCTAGTTCCCTAGCTTCTCCATTTTTAAGTATTGCAAATGCTTAAATAAATTCCCTCGTTTTTTAAATAAATATGTTTTTTTAAAAAATTCATGTAAAGCATTAAGATTGAGAAAATCTAAATTATCTCACAACTGTATATAAAAGTAATGATCCAGATTAGTAACGTAAAGAATCGTCGAGAGAAACTCCACCTTATTTCTTTAAGTGTGATTTAAGAAAATTTGAAACGCTGAAAACATTTTTCCCCTTTAAGGTATTCTCTTATCTCTCTCTTTTTTTTTTTTTTTTAAAAAAACTTTTATTGAAATATTTTAAATTGTATAAAAGGGAATTTCTGAAATATTATTTAGGTTAATTGCTTTTCTGATATTTCAAAACGACGTAGTATATCGTAAATTCATTTCACATTTATTAAAGTTATATAAACAATTCCATTACACTTGAGAATTTTATACAAAAAGTGTTGTACAATATTCTGTATCTTCTTTCACACCATCGGCTGGAATTGACCCTAAATTACGATAAAGCTGCATAGTGTGATGTTACATACGATCATCATGGTGGTCTGTTATCAAACTGTGTTTTAATATGAATATCAATTTAATCTTCAAGAGAGTATTTCACCCATCATTTGTTCATCGTTCACTCATGCATTTAATGTATTTTAGAATTACACAATCATTACACATTACGATAAAGTAGACTGATACTTCTATTTAAAAGAGGTCACTTCATAGAAACTTAGCATTAAATTGTAATTACATTGTAATTAATTGTAAAATAAGTTAATAATATTTAGTAATTGATTGAATTATTTTTATGGTACACCATCATAAGAACATTCACTCATATGAAAAAATATATATATATTTATATCTTGTATAGCTCTACCTTACCTTTGTGCTGTTTAAGGTATCCGACTACGCTCGGAACCGTGATTTTAAAAAAGCGCATATATGGATAATTTTCATGATATTTAATGTCACTTAGATTGGAGTACATGTATAAAATTGTTTTAAGGACATTTTGACAAAAAAATTTATTTAAATACAATATTTCGGCAAAAAATTATCTTAGAATAACCTTTTTTTCAAAATGTTCTCCTTTTGTGAAAAGTGCTTCTATTATAATAATATTTTGTTTGTATATAGCTCAGATCTCTGTACAGAGGCTCAACTATGAGTTTTGAAAAATTCACATTATTTTCTGAGTTACAAGCCATTGAAATATAATTACCGACGTTTTTTTCTTAAAATTTCTCCCCTCTGTTGTCGTAAAACATGGATAAACCCACTTCTAAGTTATATATTTCAAAAATTCTAGTTGAACCTCTGTCCAGAGATCTGAGCTATATACAGGCAAAATATTATTATAATAGAAGCATTTTTCACAAAAGGAGAATATCTTGAAACTGGGTCATTCTATGTTCATTTTTTGTCAAAATAGTGTACTAAAATAATTTTTTATTGTAATACTATTCTTAAAACAATGTTATATACATTTTCTAGTCTAAGTGACACTAAATACCATAAATATTATCCGTTGATACGCTTTTGCAAAACCATGGTTCCGAACGTAGTCGGATACCTTAAGATCTTCTTTGGAAGTTAAGATCGTTCAACAATTAAATATGTATGGTTGGCTATCATATACATATCCCGTTGTTACAAAATATTGAAACAACATGTTTAGTTCAACAAATATATCGAAGGAAACGTCTTTTGGTTTGAGATTGGGCATGTTTATTATTCGTTAATTAATCATATACAAACACGTATTATAGACAAGTGAGGCTATTTCAGTTACTCATTGTCTATTATACCAATGCGTCACACATTTACAGCTTTTGAAGAGTACAAATCTTTTGCTCTGTCCAAGTCTTTCATGAATAACTAATTCTCACCTTGGTGGCTTACAGGTAGCGTTCCCGCTTCGTAAGCCTAAGGTTGTGGTCTCGATTCCGGCTGAAGTCGATAGATCTTCTGGATGATAAAATCGTCGGCACGCATGTCATATGATAATGTGGCATGTAAAAGATCCATTGAGTACCATATTGGCTCTGATACACTCACCGGAGTTTGATCACGGCAATGTTTAGCATCCAGTGATAGCTTAAATTAACATCAATTCAAGCGACAAAGTTTTAGCGAAATCGCCAGTAGATGGTGTAACTATGAAATGGCTTTCACGTTTGGGAATTTGCCGTGTCTGCAAAGACTTAATTGCCAATATGCAACCCATCAGGGAAAGGATGAATAGCTAATTTTTATTTTTAGAGCAGGAAATGAAGTTATAACTAATGTATTTGTTCATTTGATTTATCTATCGAAAAAAAAATTAAGGTTCTCCTACAAGACCACTGTATATAGTTTTGGGAAGTAATATGCATTTGCTCTCTCTCTCTTTTCACCTATACCTATCAGTATGATTTATTTATCACGAAACGTTTATTATATCAGGATATGGTACATTTTTTTAGAAAAAAGAGAACAAAATTAAGAAAACAACTGTATCTTTTCAAGGTATCACGTTAAACAATTCGCTTCGTATGTAAAATTATGAATTTTCATTTATTTCGGATGCTTAAAAACTAAAAGAAGTTATTTTCACGAAAATAATTAAAAAAATAAATACACACAAACAAGAATGTCTCTTTTATTGGAATCCATAGTACAAAAAGCGTATGAGCCTTCAATTTATGCTGTAGTTCTGAGATAGAATGTTCTAGAATCTCAGCTCTTTCAGTGTTGTACCGGAAAGCAAAATTGTTTACTCAAAGGTAATCTAATTTGCTTTGATACGATAAAGATCTTGTGAGATACTCCATTAAATGACACTGAATTTCAAGAGGAAAAAAGAACGCAATATGTTATTGGAAATCCTTCTAATAGGAAAGTGGATGAACTTAATCAACTTTATTTACTTCAACAGTACTTGCCACAAATTCAGTGTACTTGTATGGATAAACTGGTGATTGGGTATTTTCTCTGAAAGAGACACAAAATCGTAAACAAGGACCAGCCATCGATCGAACAAGTCTGATATTAAGAAAAAACGCATGTTTTGAAAGTATATGAGATTTTAATGAGAACTCCACTGTACAATAAAGATAACTAAAACTGTTAGAAGTGTTAATTACTCCTTTTGCAAGGAAAGAAAAGGTGCTGAAACTTTTGTTTAGAAGCGTAAAGAATTAGAAGCCCTAATAAAAGAGAAATCATAATCTAGAAAGAGATAAAAAATTAGCTTTATAATGTGTTTTTGAAAAGTCTTATTTCTATTTGAATTTCTTCTGTTAAGGATGACTACGTTCGGGAAAGTGTTTACAAATGGGTATAAATGGATGATTTTATGATTTTATTCAATTAATTAGAAAATTTTGTGTAAAATTTTTTAAAATTTTTTTTAAAAATTTTTTAAAAAATTATTCAAGGCAAAATGTGACCCGTCAAAAAAAATTTTAAAAATAAAAATGGATCCATTTTCAAACAAATTTTTGAAAAAAAACCTTTTAAATTTTTTAATTTTTCTTGAAAAAAAGTGACCTTTCAAAAAGGGTTAAACTAGGAATTTTTGTATATAAAAAAATCTTATTATTTTTAGAAACAAGAAGAAATTTTGAAAAAAGTTTTTAATTAATTTCCCCAAATTTGGGTTTTAAAATTTTTAAAAATGTCACCTTTTTTAAAAAATAGTTCATATTCGGGAGGTCATTTTTTTAAAAGCACAAAATATTATTTTTTAAAGAAACATTTTTTAAAAAAAAGAAACATTTTAAAAAAAAAAGATTATTCTAAGTTAATTTTGCCCAAAATTTTATTTAAATTTTTTTTTGCAAATTTTTTAAAAAATTTTAAAAATGCTAATTAAATGACACTAAATATCATGAAAATATCCATTTATTTTTTAAAACCCGGGTTTCCCGAACGGGGGATCAAGATAACTAGGATAAGAAAAACCTTTTTTTTTGTTTCGAATTTTGTTTGAAAGAAATTAATTTTAATGAGCTCTTAATTTAGTGAGTTCATTTTTTTTCGGTCAATTTACACATACTGCAATATTAGCATTAGATATTCATAATCATTTTGAAGAATAAAAAGAAATTTTGATTGAGTAATATTAATTTTCAAGCTATGAGAAGATTATTTATTGAAATTGTAAGCCACGAACATATTAAAAAGATAATACCTGAGCCATTATGATCTCTCTTTCAATTCTTCACATCTCAACACATGAGAACGTAAAATCTTTGTTCAATATAAGTTGTTGAGCATCTTATTCTTTATTCAGAATAAAAGAAAGAAAATGCTTTAGGGGATTAAACTGCATGTCCTAAGTTTTATCATCTTGTTTAAAATAAAGCAATAATCACATTATTTTGTAACTTCATTGTTTTGATTTTGCAACATTTTTGTTAATCTGATTGTATAAATTCATTGCTTTGCTTGCGTTACTTCACTGTCTTAATTTTGTTACTTAAAAGTTTGTTCTTTTAATGCTCTTACTTAACTTTAACGCTTGTTTTTAAATGGGGCTGCTTTGCATTTTTATCATTGCAAACCTAGTACATTACACAGGAGTTGGTAGCACTTTTTAGTGCGGCACCATGTAGGCGATACCAAACTTTGTAACTTAGTAGTGTTTAATTTGGTTGTTTAATTAATAATGGAATTGTTTGACTTTGTGTAATATAACAGTTTGATTTTGCTATCTAATATATTTGTAACTTCTGTTTTGTTATTTTTCCCTTATTTTATTTATATTTGTTTGTTTTACTTCTGTAAGCCTCGTGTGATAATTTTGATGCATGTGAACTATTTTATCTGTCTTCAAAAAAAAATATAAGTGCTCCACAGCTATTGTTGCACAGAATGCTGATAGTTATTGAAATTAGATCTTTAATCCTTAAATGAGACTTTGAACGTTGGGGGTCACTAAGCTTGCAGACTCAACCATTGCATTACCAGTGTTCCAGTTTGTGAGGTCTACAGCTAACGTTGTTTTAGTTTCCATGGCATCCATTCTTTATTATTTGAATTACTTCGGATTACGAATTTCATTGCATTTCATTCCATTACAAATATGAATACTGGAAACGAAATTTTCATTCTCAGTATAAAAAAATTTAAATGGCAGATAATTAATTCTAAGGTCTAAAATAAGAATGTTAAAGTTTGTAATCTACCCTTTTGTGTTAAATATGTTCCGAATCATGAACACAATTTTCAGACATCAAACAATAAAACTTTCTCTAAAAGAGATTTTCAAAAATTTAAAGATCATCAATTTCTTTTATAATGAATAAAGAAGCCAATGCTGATAAAATCAGACAACGTTCGTATTGAAATTAATATATATATTTAATTCCGTTTATTTAAAAAAAAATCTAATACCGTAAAATCTGGCGTATAACGTTCATCTATACTTTCAAGCTGCATTTTTTATAATTTTTAGGTGTGTTCACCGTATAACAAGCACCCCCTTTTTTACGAAAAATCTGAAGTGTACGTATCAAATAAAACTTATATTTTTAAGCCATTTATTCGGTGAAAACGTAGAATTTCTAGAACTACAACCTTTTTAAACCCCAAAAAGATAAAAACTTTTTTTTAAAAAAACTTATTTCGGCTTTTTTTTTTTTTTAACTTTTCCATTATAATTTTATAAAAAGGGGTAAACGCAACCCAAATTTTCGATCTTATTTTTTTTCCTTAATTTTTTGTTTTTCAGTATATCTTTTATATTTATTTATTTTTATTTTGGTGGAATTTTCAATTGTTAATAAAATACATTTTAAAGCGCTCAATTGAGCTGAAATTTTGTATACCATACATGATTATTTTGATGACAATGCAATAACTTAATTATAATTAACGAAAATTAATTGATTAAAACTAATTATTCAAAGAATTACAAGTACACGGTTATATTGGCATCATTTTTGGCGACATAGCGACCATTTTGGCGACTTATGTCAAAATTTGAAAATGTTTTTTTCTCACATTTTAAGCGCTCATTTGAGCTGAAATTTTCTCTACACTATTGTTTTGGGTAAAAATACGGTAATTTAATTTTTTATTAATTAACATTAATTGACTGGAACTAATTGTTTAAAGAATTACAGATACAGCCACTTTGGTTTCATTTTTAGCGGCTTGGGTCAAAACTTTAAAAGATTTTTTTCTCACGTTTTAAAGCATTCTTTTGAACTTAAACTTTATATATACGATTGTTTTGGATGACAATATGATACTTTAACCCTCCAAGTGATCTGCACGTAATATACCATCATTCCAGAGATGCTTTTTCTGCCTTCAAGCAAGATTCCCAAAAGCGGCCGAGGCACATTCTTAAAAACACGGCTCAACCGCTTTTGAGAACCCCACCTGACGGCAAAAAAATACGTGCGGTGCATTTTCGAAGCATCTCCAGAATGGCAAGACATTAAGTGTAGACAGCTTAGAGGGTTAATGATTATTAATAAAAATTAATTACCACTTAATGTTGTGATTCTTATATATATATATATATATATACATATTTATATATAAATTGTAACTATTTAATAAAAAGTAGCTAAAATAAA
Organism: Trichonephila inaurata madagascariensis; assembly: GCA_019973955.1. Taxonomy (NCBI): domain Eukaryota; kingdom Metazoa; phylum Arthropoda; class Arachnida; order Araneae; family Nephilidae; genus Trichonephila; species Trichonephila inaurata. Next base: position 12,544 of record BMAV01027252.1, read on the forward strand.
AATTTTCTTTGTTGATCTAAGTAGGAATTGACTTAAAAATTTTTTTTTAATATTACTTGTTTTTGTTAAAAGTGCGCCGTATACGCCGGATTTTACGGTAAATGTAACTATTGAAATATGAAAATTAATGTGTAAAATTGATGTCAGAGACAGTTTTGATGCTAACTTTAAGTACCAATTTATAAAGCGATGAGAAAGAGATTCTTTAGTAGTAATTTTAATTAATTATACAAACATTTTGATTATAAGTATATATGAAAAAGAAATTTCAGGAGAACCCAGTAATGAATTTTTTCATCGTAAGGTCAAATAATTAATAAATATTCTTGAGATGTTCACAAACACTTTACATTAAATATTTATTTGCTAAACCCACATTTATAAAGCAAAGTAAAATGCCTTCTGCAATTACTGAAACTCGTGCTCTACTTCCAAAACCTATGAAAGAAAATAATTCACAAAAAGATATCATTAAATCAGTGTTTCTCAAACTGTGGGGCGCCCCCCTGGGGGGGGGTGCGATACCCTTACGAGGGGGGCGCGAACATATCGAAAATAAAAGATTTAAAAAAATAATTAATTTACTGGAATGAATTAAAACAAAATACTTTCAGACATAGTAAGAAATGCACTTTTACTCTGATATAATTTATAGGCGATATAAGTCATCTCAAAAATAAAAACTTCTTCAATACCTAATTAGCTATCTTTGATCCAAAACCAAATAAAAAAACTTTTATTTTATTTGCTGTAATCTCATGATAAGTGATTTTTACTACTCTTTCACAGAGAAAAAAAAAAAAATCCCAGACCCAGAATAGAAAAAATTTAAGAACATAAAAAATTCATCACTGTGTTTATTTTTGAAATATTGCACATTATAGCTGTAATCCGTTTTTGCGGATAATCTATTTGACCTTCTAAGTTATTGGTACAGTTAGTTATGACCCTCTCTTATGTGTTTGTTTCTCATTTAGGGAAGTTGTAAGAAATGTATTTATATTTCTGCGCTGCGCTTTTTTTTCCATGCAAAAGAGTTTTATGATATTTGGAAAATCACGGAGAGCACTTTGAAGGATTACTTGGCCAAGATTTTTAACCCGGAAGTGGTCGCGCGGGACACACAAATCACAAAATCGTTAATTCTGGCAAAACGATTTAATTGTTACCAAAGAAAAATTGAAAAGTTCTGAAAAGTAGGTAAGTTTGTTTCCTCTTAATTAAATTATTCTCTGGAATCACGATTTGTATCGTGTACAATAAATAATTATATATATATAAAAAAAAGGTTTGGGGATGACTCAATAACCCCGCTCAGCCGTATCGAGTACGCGCCTGCACCGGGTTAAAAACATGTTGAAGTCTTTTCGCTTTAAATATTAAAAATAATACAATTATTCTTCATATGAATTTTAAATTATTGTTCATTATTTAACATCAATTATAAATGCTAATTCTGTGAGGCTTAAAATTACAATTCGCTTAAAACTAATTATAATTGAAGCAATCATTTTAAAAAATCATTTTACATTTTTGTAAACATTGTCGCGCACTTGGCTTTACTCTCCTTACAATTCAGCTATTATATCAATAATGTTTTATTTTCTTATAAATGAACTCGTGCAAAGAGCGGACACTTCAGCCGGTGTACTTTTAATGTATCAGTGCTACACAGAGTATTTTATAACTAATTAATTAATACTAAATTAAGAACACACACGTTTAATAAGTATTAACGAATTCCGTGGGCTTGTCTTGGAAAGCAAAGTTTTTATAAGGAATGCTTATGATTAGAAATTGACCCTCTGAGTTCTTTTTCTATATTTAGCTGATATCTATATTTTGTCTTCTAAGCAGCCACCGCATTTTGCAATATGTTCAATTTAAAAATTATAGAGAAAGGAAAAATAACATAATAATTATCCTATTACTTAATTTTTGCTTAAAAGTAACGTATACAAAATTTAATACTTACGTTATTTATTTGTATGGTTTATAATTAAGATCGCGTATTATAGCTTAAGCGTCAAAGTGCATTATTATTGCATTCACTACATTATTAATTAATAAGGGGGCGCGATAAAAATTGTGATTGAAAAGGGGGGCGCCAGCATTGAAAGTTTGAGAAGCACTGCATTAAATAAAAGAGAATATTTTACTAATCCTTATAGTTCAAGTCCTTTTATATGAAGCCGTATTCATTTTCTATATTTTCTGTAACAAAGAGGGATTCATATGCTGTATATATTTCGCAATGCTATCTTCTCCACACCAATTTATAATAATAATTTAACTAGAAGGTTGTTTGCTTACAACAATGCCAATGTCAGATTTAATGGAACAGCTAAAAGAAAAAAGAAAGACAAAGCTAAAAGAAAAGATAAACATGTTACTTTTGTCCTAAAATAAATCGAACATTTACTAACAAACACATATGCAACTTTCTAAGAAAATACATTGCTAATTCCCTGTTCATTGGCTATTTTTGTCTGTTATTACTTTAAAAATAGTTCTGAAGGTAGTTTATGTATATATATAATTTTCTCTATACACAATTCAATTCATGAGTAGTTTTTGGAATTATTAAAATACATATCCAAAATTTGTATTTATATGAGTTTTTTTCTTCAAGTATATACAGTTTTTCCACTAATCTACACTATTAAAATTCGTAGGTAAGCAAACGTATCTATCTATCTTTGTCGCTTTGTACGTACACCAATTTTCTTATGAACCGCACACAGCAGAAACTCTCCGAAGGTACCTAAAGATCAGGAATGATCCAAGGAAACCGTTTTTACCATTTATATTCCTATATTGCAATTATTAAAAAATTATTAACTAAAAGCCTTAAAACGCATAATTGGTTTATCCCTGTTGTCTTTTATTCTGCCGAGCGTGATTAACATTTCAGCTGAGTGAAGTTCTGACTTTACACACGTTTTTAAAAACCCCATTAAATACTTACTATCTAACTCAGACAAAAACAGAATCGGAAAGATAATTTTTTTCGCCACGATACGGTATAATTTTTCTTTTTTTTTTACAAAATAATGATATTTCTATTTTTTACAGTTTTTTTTCTAAAATGAGACAAAATCGTTACGATTTTATGAAAATGATTTCTAAATCGTTCCGTTTGAATTTTCTTTCCCATTAATGAAATGATACTCTACACTAAAAGTTCATGCTTTTCTCTTTTAGAATCAGTCATTTAAAAATTATATGTCAAAAACTTTTTTTTTCTTTTAGGATTTTATAAAAAATGTTCAACATTTTAATTAAATATTTAATAAATTCGTTATTTATAAAGAAAAAATCTCACGAAAATTTTTTTCCGTGTGTAGAACAATATTATCCATAATAGGTACAAAGATTAAAAATATTCCTTAAAAATTACGGTTTTTAAAAATTTGGTTGTGTTTTTCGTTTTTTACTCTCTTTGCGAGAGTTAATCACACACACACAACGTTGTATTTTTTCTTCTTTTTTTGTTTAAAAATTGCCGTAGTTTGCAATCAATTTGTGAAGTTTGAAGGCATTAACTTAAAAATGAAACCCTCAAAAAAATAAATAAATAAAACTTTAACAAAGAACGCAATTTTACAATAGCCAAGGGTTTGGTGGCGAAAACCTGTTTGCTGTTAAATGACTATCTTTTCCCTTGTGCACTTCACGTTTGCTGAAAGGTTACACAAGAAAAGAAGATGCCTGTAAATATTAAAAATCACCAGATTTGGAGAATAAAAAAAAATACGAGTGAAAAATTTGTTTTTGTTTCATTTTCTGTACATGTCTTAATTCAAAAATTTCAGTTTAAATATCCGCTTATAAAACAAAAATTTCTCTAATATTTGTTAAAACCTTAATCGCTTTAACTCCGTTATCATTATTTTAAACAAGTTTATTTGCAAACCATTGATTATTATCCATTGATTTATTACCGAATCAATGGATAACCTTCAGAAAATATTTTAACTATGCAGTTGTAATTGTTATATATTTTTAGAGAAAATGATTCGTTTATACACTTAAAATTTTTTTTTGAACAGATATATGGAAAATATTTAATGTTCTAAAAGTAATTAATATGAAAGATAATTTGATTATAAATTTGACGTATTTGTATCTTTTTCATTTTCCCATAAAAAAGCGTGGACATGAATTATAAAATAATTACATAACATTAACTTTAACAACCAGATTTAACAACGCAGACTTCAAAACTGTTGAGGAGTTGGGGAAAAAAAGTCAAAACCGAGAAGTTTTCCCAAGACTGTGACATATCGATTATTAATTATTATCGATTCCCGTGGTTGAATATTTTCGAGAGTCAATTAAAAAATTTCAAACTCTCTTCGATAAATAGTTATTAACACCATAATGAAGCTAGGAGAGCTGTGCCTTTCAATGGAACATTTTCAAAAAAATTCTCTAGTTAACGTTTTGGAGTTGAATATTCACACTTTTGTAATAATATTAAATGTGGAAAATAGTTTTGCTTCTTCAAAAATTAACTTGGTACATAAATATATTTCTATTAACTATTTTGACTTTGATGTTACATATTTAAACTGAGATTCTAAAAGTTTAAATAAGTATTTTCTAAATTAAAAAAAAAATAATGCCTGCTGAACATGTTTTGCACACCAGTGTTTTTAAGAAGGCGTTTGTCACAAAATAATTAAAAATATTCCCAATAAAATATTCCCGTTTGAAGATAACCTTTCACACACTCTTTTAACAAAACAGCTATGAAAGAAAAAATAAATGTTTTCTTCCTTTCCAAAATAAATTTAATTTCCTTTAATATAAAATACATAGATTTTAGATGTTTTAGAAAATATTTTTCATCTCCTTTAAAAAATCGATTCAGTGATTTTTAAAAGGGAATATTTTATGCACTTTTGCCTAAAAATTCAGTCTGGCAAAATTTTAAAAAAGTGTTAACTCTATTATGAAAAAGAAAAAGTCATTAAATTTTTATTGAAAAATCATTACTAAATGGAAAAAAAAGGGGAAAAAAAATCATATTTTTTCAAAAAATAAAGTTTATTTTATAAAAAATTTCATTACATGAAAACAATGTGGGTCCAAATATGTTTCCCCAAAACCTATATTAAAAATATTAGAACTTGTTTTGTTAATTCAGTACACTATAATAAAACTACATTTTTAAAGAAAATATTATTTCTCAATATCTACGGTAACTTATCCCCATCTTTCAATTCCTCACATTCTTCCTCATCAACATCTATTTCCGTTGAATATCCCTGTTTGGGTTTCATGCAGGATACGCTACATGCAAACAGGCAACAAACTTTATCCGATGGACAGTCAGATGATGAGCAGCATTCTATAGTGCGTCCAAATGGACACGCAATGAAATAATTGAGGACATACTTTTTCCTATTTAAAATTAAAATGTGTTAAAAAGATACGCTAAAATATTCCAAATGATTAAATAAAATAAAATTGGGAACTTTTCGTTAATATTTTCAGTAATATTGCTTTTAAAGTTTAATATACTCCAACTCAGTAACGCAACAGTCCATGAGGGCCAGGGCCTTCTGTGCCCCTCCCAGTAATACGTGACCATTGGGCGCTAAGGTGCATGAGTAGATGTCCCGATCTGGTGGTCAGTCTGCAGCGAGAACCCCAGTGCTTAAGTCCCCAAGCAAGCTTGGTACTCATTTATCAACCCACTACATTAGGGATGAAAGTTTGAGATGACCTAATGTTTAATATACACAGCTAAAAAATATTGTTGCGAATATTGCGTATTTAATGCTTAAAATATTGTAAATAATAAATATCTGGATATTTAATACATTAATGTTAATTTCTGTTGTATTTATTTTACGATAAAAATTGTAATATTTGCAAGTAATGCTGCCCATTACATTATAATCGTGCTTCAATCGAAACTTAAAAAATTTTGGGGAAAAAATACCTATAATGAAGGAGAGGATAGAATTTATCGACATGTCAACAGATTCGACGAAAAAATCTAAACTTAAGCAAGAATTATTCCTAAATTTTAGGCTGCAAATTCTTGCAGAAAACGTAAGATTTCCTCTAAATCTATAAACTTTTAAAAAACATTCAGAACAATGAAATTTAAATGAAAAATAATTCTTAAAGTGATTGGTTACAAAAACGAAATATAAAAGCAAATTAAACGCAGTATTTGAAAGGTGACCAAATCACTTCAATAGACATAGATTCCGCGCGACAGTTTATGTAAAATTACTTAAACACATATCCCAGTTACTAAACATAATGCTTACGTTTGTTCCGCTTGGAGCAAAAATTAATATTTTCAATGAGAATAAATAACAATTATTCTTAAGTAAAATTTTGAATAAAGGAAATTATACTTTTTTAATTTTACCTGTAATATGTTGATCTACTTTAAATAAACTGCTGAAACAAAAAAGGGAACAAACAAAAAGTTTGTACATTAGCCATGCATGGGCATAAAATGGAAAATACACGTGTAACTAAACACAATACAGAAAAAAAGAAGTAAAAACACTTTCATGGTGACCTTAATTCTTTGGAATGGTACAAAGAACCTGAAATGATGTTCTAGAACAACAAAATTTGCACGTAAATCACAAAAAAAAAAATGATTACTTGGACATGATACATGATTTTGAATATGGTATGTGCCCCCACACCCAACTCCTAAGACTGTCCCCAAAACATGCTTTATACAGATACGATGAGACTTGAGAAATACTGTTTCACACGAAATGCAATGTTTCCTAAGTCTTGGACAGTAACACGAGGCCTTGTTCTTGCATCAACACGTCGTTTAAGAGTGTTCCAAACATGTTTTATCGGGTTAATAACAAGAGACTATGCTGATCCCTCCATAATTTGTATTGTTTCGGTTTCAGTAAGGTTCTCCATAAGAACAGCTATATAAGTTTTGGTATTAGCCTGCATTAAAAGAAACAACTGCAGCGGGAAGGTAAGAAATGGGTATCAGGACACCGCATACCTTTGAACCGTGAAAGTGACCTTCTGAATGATGTGCAGGTCAGTACGCCTGCCTACGCTGATACCATCAAACCACCTAGTATGTAATGTGATCCTTCCTCATTGAATGTAGGGGGTTATTTCTGTGTCTTTCTTGCCATACTAAAATATGTTTAGCGTCACATTCTAAACTAAATCAGTTCTCCCCCCCATAAACATCACTTGACTCCAATATCTATTTGCAGCCAATCTTTTTCTGGGAGCATGGTGACTGGCTGTCAACAGAGTAAACACCATTGGGCTTGTAAGCATACATTTCATCCTCATGCAGACTACTATGGATTGTTTTGAAGTGTCATTGAAGCTGTGTCGCTTTAGCTGTTCTGTTTCGACGAGCTGTTAACAGATTATATCAGTCATTATTTGATGCCACCCAATTTCCTCGTTACAATTGTTTGTATTAGAATGGATTCACCCATGATATTTTTAGGAGCTGGAGAAAAATGTCGTAAACCGAGAAGTTTTCCTGCTATGACTGTGACATATCGATTATTAATTATTATCGATTCTCAGGAAAGTTGAATATTTTCGAGGAGTCAATTAAAAATTACAAACTCTCTTCGATAAATAGTTATTAACACCATAATGAAGCTAGGAGAGCTGTGCCTACAATGGAACATTTTCAAACAATTCTCTAGTTAACGTTTTAAGTGTATTGGTTCACACTTTTGTAATAATATTAAATGTGGAAAATAGTTTTGCTTCTTCAAAATTAACTTTGGTACATAAATATATTTCTATTAACTATTTTGATTCTTTTGATGTTACATATTTAAATCCGAGATTCTAAAAGTTTAAATAAGTATTTTCTAAATTAAAAAAAAAAATAATGCCTGCTGAACATGTTTTGCACACCAGTGTTTTAAGGCGTTTTGTCACAAAATACTAAAAATATTACCCCAATAAAATATTCTGTTTGAAGATAACCTTTCACACACTCTTCAACAAAACAGCTAAGTGAAAAAGAAAAAAATAAATGTTTTTCTTCTCCTTTCAAAATAAATTTAATTTCCCTTTAATATAAAATACATAGATTTTAGATGTTTTAGAAAAAATATTTTTCATCTCCTAACAAATCGATTCAGTGATTTTTAAAAAGGGATATATTTTATGCACTTTTGCCTAAAAATTCAGTCTGGCAAAATTTTAAAAAAGTGTTAACTCTATTATGAAAAAGTAAAAGTCATTAAATTTGATTGAAAATCGCCTACTAAATGGAAAGAAAGAGGAAAAATCATATTTTTCAAAAAATAAAGTTTATTTTATAAATACCTTATTACATGAAAAACAATGCTGGGTCCAAATATGATTCCCAAACCTATATTAAAATATTAGAACTTGTTTTGCTTAATTCCAGTACACCATATATAATAAAACTACATTTTAAAGAAAAATATTATTTCTCAATATCTACGGTAATCCTTATCCCCATCTTTCAATTCCTCTCACATTCTTCCTCATCAACATCTGTTTCGCTGAATATCCCTTGCTTGGGTTTCCTCATGCAGGATACGCTACATGCAAACAGGCAACAAATCCTTTATCCGATGGACAGTCAGGATGATGAGCAGCATTCTATAGTGCGTCCAAATGGACACGCAATGAAATAATTCGAGGACATACTTTTCCCATTTAAAATTAAAAAATGTGTTAAAAAGATACGCTAAAATATTCCAAATGATTAAATAAAATATATACAGGAACTTTTCGTTAATATTTTCAGTAATATTGCTTTTAAAAGTTTAATATACTCCAACTCAGTAACGCAACAGTCCATGAGGGCCAGGGCCTTCTGTGCCCCTCCCAGTAATACGTGACCATTGGGCGCTAAGGTGCATGAGTAGATGTCCCGATCTGGTGGTCAGTCTGCAGCGAGAACCCCAGTGCTTAAGTCCCCAAGCAAGCTTGGTACTCATTTATCAACCCACTACATTAGGGATGAAAGTTTGAGATGACCTCATGTTTAATATACACAGCTAAAAAATATTATTAAGTGAATATTGCGTATTTAATGCTTAAATATTGTAAATAATAAATATCTGATATTTAATACATTAATGTTAATTTCTGTTGTATTTATTTTACGATAAAAATTGTAATATTTGCAAGTAATGCTGCCCATTACATTATAATCGTGCTTCAATCGAAACTTAAAAATTTTGGGGAAAAAATACCCATAATGAAGGATAGAATTTATCGACATGTCAACAGATTCGACGAAAATCTAAACTAAGCAAGAATTATTCCTAAATTTTAGGCTGCAAAATTTGCAGAAAAACGTAAGATTTCCTCTAAATCTATAAACTTTTTAAAACATTCAGAACAATGAAATGAAATGAAAATAATTCTAAAGTGATTGGTTACAAAAACGAAATATAAAGTTAAATTAAACGCAGTATTTGAAAGGTGACCAAATCACTCAATAGACATAGATTCCGCGTACATGTTTATGTAAAATTACTTAAAACACATATCCCAGTTACCAAACATAATGCTTACGTTTGTTCCGCTTGAGCAAAAATTAATATTTTCTCAATGAGAATAAATAACACTATTCTTAAGTAAAAATTTTGAATAAAGGAAATTATACTTTTTTTAATTTTTACCTGTATTATGTTGATCTACTTTAAATAAACTGCTGAAACAAAAGGAACAAACAAAAGTTTGTACATTAGCCATGCATGGGCATAAAATGGAAAATACACGTGTGTAACTAAAACACAATACAGAAAAAAAGAAGTAAAAACACTTTCATGGTGACCTTAATTCTTTGGAATGGTACAAAGAACCTGAAATGATGTTCTAGAACAACAAAATTTGCACGTAAATCACAAAAAAAAAAATGATTACTTGGACATGATACATGATTTTGAATATGGTATGTGCCCTACACCCAACTCCTAAGACTGTCACACACATGCTTTATACAGATACGATGAGACTTGAGAAATACTGTTTCACACGAAATGCAATGTTACCCTAAGTCTTGACAGTAACACGAGGCCTTGTTCTTGCATCAACACGTCGTTTAAGAGTGCGTTCCAAACATGTTTTATCGGGTTAATAACAAGAGACTATGCTGATCCCTCCATAATTTGTATTGTTTGCTCTCGCAAGGCTCTATATAAAATTAGCTATATAAGTTTTGGTATTAGCCTGCATTAAAAGAAACAACTGCAGCGTGTAAGGTAAGAAATGGGGTATCAGGACATCATATGCATACCTTTGAACCGTGAAAGTGACCTTCTGAATGATGTGCAGGTCAGTACGTCTCTGCCTACGCTGATACCATCAAACCACCTTAGTATGTAATGTGATCCTTCCTCATTGAATGTAGGGTTATTTCTGCGTGTCTTTTCTTGCCATACTAAAAATATGTTTAGCGTCACATTCTAAACTAAATCAGCTCCCCTCCATAAAACATCACTTGACTCCAATAATATCTATTTGCAGCCAATCTTTTCTGGGAGCATGGTGACTGGCTGTCAACAGAGTAAACACCATTGGACTTGTAAGCATACATTTCATCCTCATGCAGACTACTATGGACAGCCAGCGCCTACGAAGCTGTGTCGCTTTAGCTGTTCTGTTTCGACGAGTTGCGTTAACAGATTATATCAGTCATTATTTGATGCCACCCAAGATTGCCTCGTTACAATTGTTTGTATTAGAATGGATTTCAGCCTCATGATATTTCTAAAAATATGATTCATCTCGCCACACAAAAACTTGTGGGTACGGGTCGGTCACATCTAATATTGATATAATGTATATAGTATATGAGCTGCGCGGGCGCACAAAAGTAGCTTTCTGCAGGCATGGGGTTACAAAACCCTGGTGGGATGCAAACTATAAATCTCACCTCACTTATTCCGGTCCTGTTGGAATGCGCGTTGAGATTTCCAGGGACCATTCAAAAATTTTGGAAAAGGCAGTCTGCTGTTTCTAGGAATATTGTGTTTGTGAAACTAACTTTTGTCTTCTCCTAAGTACTAGGTATGATGTAGATGGAATCTCTACAGTTCATTTAATTCCAATCTTTTTTAAAAAAGGAATTTCGTTATAGGTTGGGCTGTAGAAGGCTAGTGGTCATGCTCACAAGCTTCCGTGACTGGCATGTCTCTGAAACCCACCTTGTAGAGGTGCCACAATGCATTAAGACTGCCGTGGCATTTGTCTTCAGTAAAGCGTGGTAGGTTGAGAGGGAAATGTTAACTCAAGCATCATCCTCGTCACTTGACCATGACTTAAAATCAAGCGCGTTTCTCATCAATAACTTGTCGCGTTCTATAAATTTGCGTTAATAATCACAGGTTCACACAAATTTATTATATGTCAGTGTGTTATGGGGTTAATACAACTTGTCAGCAGAGTCAATCTCACCAAATTATCAGCTTTATTTTATTACCATTATTCAATCATATATGGTTGTAGACCCATTGGAAGTGGCCTCCAGAGTTCTTAAAAGAAAACCGTAGAGGGATATATATATTCAAGATCATTAATTAGAGACCAGTATTGACTTAAAAATATAAAACTATAAATTATACTGCAGAAGTACATGAACATATGAATAATAGTAAAACAATTAAAATATCTGTGTGAAATTATGTACGTACGATTTAACATTTTTTATAATTTGTTTCATTGGAAAGGAAGTGTAAAGTCGGGCTTCTATATATAACGAAAACTACGAAAATTGTTATATAGAGGTTTAGCTTTTCAATTTTCTTTGATAAAACCACATGAACAAAACTTTTAAGTTCATAAACACTATATATTTAAAGTAATATTCATACTTTTTTGTAAAGTAATATATATATATATATATATATATATATATATATATATATATATATATATATATTATATTTTACCTATCAAAAAAGAAAAACTGCAAGGAAATTTTCTTAACGCCTTTATCCCCATTCTAAGGAATTACATTTTTTTCTTTGATGCTCAAGCACTTAAGTTTTCACAATTTCGAGCTACAAGAAATGAAGTTACCAGTACAACTGGATCAACAACACTACAAATGAACGGGATATCAGTTCAAGAAAGCGGGGAGACAAGAGAACCGCACTGAGGATGAAAGTGTATGTCTCTTGAAGAGGTTCTGTGCAACTGGACAATAAGGGTTAAAGTTGAACTTCTTTTCGGATTAAATGCCTCAGAATTTATTGCTCTCGGCGAGTTAGAAGCAACTAATAAAAAACTAGTACACCATAAAAGTGTGTTAAAAGAGAGAATAACTTTGAATGCCCAGAAATACTTCAAAAAAATAGGGAAAAGAAAAATTGAATCAGCTGAAGAGAAAAAAAGTTCGTTACATAGAAAATGCACTTCACTATTTATGAAGAAAATCATGAATGGTTCTTGGTTCCGAAAAAGGTTCGCTATACAGAAAAATTTCGCAATATAGGAGGCTCGTAATACGGAGGTTTGACTGTAAATAATATACTGTATTTCAAAAGTTAAAACCAATTTTCATAACTTCTTTTTTGTACTGATAAATAGTCACAGTAATCAGTTAATCAGTTACAATCAGTTAGGCAGTGTAAATTACTATGGTAACTATGCTTCTCATCTTACCTTTTATATTTACTACTACTGCTTATTTTATGTATGTAGAAGAAGAAAGACAGAAGAATGGTATACCACAATTTATTCATGATCTGGATCTAAAAAAAAGGGAAAACAATAAAATATAAAATATTCTAGATTTTATAAATAATCTTAAGTTTCTTAAGCTTAAGTTAAGTTAGTTAAGTTTAAGTCTTAAGTTTTACGCAAAGAAATATTAACAATAATGAGTCCTTTCTGCAGCAATTTGTACGTGGTAGCCGAGTTAGTATATAGGTATCGGATCGTGGCTTGCCTTGTCACGAGCTCGAGCCCAGTACCACTAAAGACCGCCGGGCGCAGCGATGCACGTTAAACTGTCGAGAGCTGAAACGTCCTCAAGTTGGTGGTGTGGTAGTTAGAGAGGGGTGCTAGCTCAATTGTCGTCCACGTCACTTGACCATGATTCGTACCATGCGGTCCGTCGCCAAAAGCCCCCGAGTAGTTTAGAACAGTGCGACGTTAATATTCAATCAATCAATCAATTCCTGCAGCAATTTCGCTTTTGTTATTGAAAGACTCCAGAACATTCCTGATTGAAATGTACCAACAAAACATCATTTTATACCGTTATCTTTGCCTCTTGAATACTACTTCTTTAGGTAATAAAAAAATTATGAAAAGGTTACAAACTTGTGAATCTTAAAAAGTGTTATCAAATATACAATACATTTTGGTATTACTAAACTAATGTTTCTTCTGATACGATACAAATAATACGAAATAACGTTCTCATGTTTTTTTAAAAATTGATCTAAAGTATAATTTATTGAGCATGCGCAGAGACTATAAGCTCTTTTATAAAGAGCACTGTCCAAATGATACTTGTGGAATTCCTCGAGCACAGAAAACCTTGACTCTGCCATGACGTATAATACGAAACACCTTAAAGTCTACGTAGATTCATCAGCAACAAAGACTGTGGTTGCCCTAGGAGGGTGTAGTTCTGTCTATGATAACGCGGGTATCTCAAGTTCAAATGGGGAGCACTTTTACCAGCCCCCCACAACCTACAGACTTGTCACCTGTTATTTCCACATGTATTTGTTTTCCTGAAAAATCTGAAAGGAAAGCACTTTAACTGAACGTTGAACTTGTTAAGGACGCAGTGAAGGACTAGGTCTCGTCATGGTCATAGGAATTCTGGGAACAAGGCGAATTCTTCGACTCATAATCAATGGGATTCTTGTAATTGTATTTTTCGTGTATACTTTGAATACAGTTTTCATTTATACTTAGTCCGTTTCTGTGCATTTTCATTTGGAACACTATTTGTAAATTTTATACCGTGGAAAAAGTACACATATTTTAAGTATTAAATTAGTAGTGTAAGAAAAATGCACATCTTTCTGTATGATATGGAATCAGGATGCAAATTTAAACGGGTGAAAAATTTCTTAATTATCAAAGCCAAAATCATGTATTGCATTTTCATGTTAATCAAATACAGCCCACAGCAAATCATTTTTCAATGTTATTGTCTGAGAACTATCAGAAAATTAAAATTATTCAATGTTAACATTATTTGTTTTTATGTGTTTCTTTTTTTGGTGAAATATTAATTCATAAGTCTAAGACTAGTGAAATGTTTTTCTTTGGTTTTATTACTTACGTACGGTTTTATTTTTGGACTATTTTTTCGTCTCTAACATTTCGTGTTCCTAGATAGAAAGAAATTTGATCTGGTTTTTTGTCACGTTGGCATTTCAAAAATGAATTCAAAATAACTAAGTTTTTTTGACAAACTGTTTCACATATTGTCCTTGAAATTTATGGCCTCTTAAATAGCATCTCTAGAAATATATTAAATGCATCATTGTATATATATATATATATATATATATATATCAAAATAATAATTATGAAATTTTACCTGAAACTCTCCAAATGAATTCCCCTCTACAGAAGCAATAGGCAATAGCTGTGATTTTTTGCGGTTATGACTGCAATTGTAAACGGGAAAGCTGAATTTATACCATCTTGATCTTAAAAGAGTTTGATAAAAAAATATATATAGTTCCACGAAATCTATTTTTGCAAGGTAATTTTAATCATTAAAAACTCAATTTTGCTATAAAATGTATTATAAATTTATTGAACATTCTAAATAAACGTAATAAATTATTTTTCCATTTCTAAAAAGAAAGTTCTCAAGGGTATTTTTTAAAATTAATTCGCAAGATGTCTGATGGAAACAAAAAAATTGCATAAATACTATTAAAACAATAGAAATTTTAAATACGTGTATTTTACTGAAGATTTTTTTGTTTTTTAAAATTTTCAATAAATATAAAATTCATTAAATCCAAAATAATGAAATTTATTAAATTGGCTGAAAATCTATAATTCATTTGTTTTAAACTCAAAATAAGGAATTTTAAAAGTAGATTTTATTTCAGAAACAGGTATATAAAGTAAATAAAAATTCTTTAAATGACAAATGGTTTTGTAAATTTACATCAAAAATATCTTTTTATTACTAATAAAAAAGTTTTTTTTATTTTACTTATCCACCAAAAAAATTTCGGATCAAGGCCCACGAAATGCCCTAAAAGGGTCTAGATTTACGCCTCCCTTTAAATCTGGGCTTTAAACACCATCCAGATGCAGAAAAGATTTTGACCCACCCCCCTTTTGAAGAACTACCTGAGTGGGCGGGGCCTCCCCTCTTCCCTCACCATCACGGAGGGGCGGGTTCGACGGTATTTAGAGGACCCCTGCCGCAACGGCGCTATACATTTTCAAACATCCCTGCCCCTCCAGGATTCAAACCCAAATCAAACCCCAAACAGTCGTTTTTAACCCCCCCAGTGGATGGCCTCTGGAAAAAATTTGATGTGGGAATATTTTAATGCTTAGCCAATTTAGGGGCGTTTGCATTAAAAATTCTGAAAATGCAAAACATTTTAGAAAATAATTTTTAAAATTTCATAATTTTTAAAAAGAAGTTTCCCATTAAAAAAAATAAACATTTTTATTTTGTGTCTGGATTTTATGAGTAGGAATTTTCTCTTACATTTTAAGAAAATTGAGATTTGTTTCCCAATCAGTCCCCATTAAAAATTTGGAAATTTTTCCTTTTAATCTTTTTTAAAGATTTAAAATTTTTTGTTAAACTAGAATTAAGAAATTTTGGGACCGTGAAACATAACACAAAAACATTTATTTGGGTTTCCCTTGTTTATCTTTTTTAATTTATTTGAAAAAACCAAAATATATAAGACATTCTTGATGTAAGAAAAAAAGAATTTAAATCGTTTACTTGTTGATCCATTGTTTAACAAGAACAACTGACTTTAGTACAATATCTATACGACTCGAAAAATTTAGGGAATAACATGGATTTAAAATTTTGCACACAAATATTTCTTCTAACATAAAACGAAACAACAATAGTCAATTAATTTAAAAAATTTCTAACTTAAAAATTCCAT
>BMAV01027253.1:0-30941 GCA_019973955.1 Trichonephila inaurata madagascariensis
CCCCCCCCCCCCTTGTATGCGCCACTGTATCAGTGTAAATGTGTATTTTAACTTTTACTATGTCAGAATGTATTTTGTTTGTTTACTTTCAGTAAATTAAAAAATTTTTAAAATAATTTTTTTTATTTTGACTTTTCAATATGCTCGCGCACCCTTCGTAGAGTCGTCACGCCCCCCAAGGGGCCGCGCCCCACAGTTTGAGAAGCACTGGTTTATTATAATGTTCGTCAATTTCTCTTCAATTTTTCGATAGAGTTGCTATAGTCTTTGTTTCCTTTGTTGTACAATATTGCCATATAGATGGTGTCATTGTTAAATAAGGAGATATATAGTCACACATGAAAGATAGTTGTTCAATAAGATTTGCATGTTTTCATGTAGTTGACATTCATGAATCATAATTATACTATAATAGACGAAAAATAATTTTGATATGTTATGCTATTTATATTGGATTAATGTTTGTATCAATATGTATTATTGAACAATTTTACAATAATCATTTTTATTAGTATATATGTTTGAGTGAGTGAGTGAATATTAACGTCGCACTGTTCAGCTACACGAGGGCTTTTGGCGACGGACCACGTAATTTTGAACCATGGTCAAGTGACGTGGACGACACCTGAGCTGGCACCCCCCTCTCCTAACTACCACACCACACCAACGGGAGGACATTTCAGCTCTCGACAGATTTAACGTGCATCGCTGCCCTACACGGCGGGTCTTCAGTGGTATAGGGCTCGAACTCATGACATGCCTGCCATGGTCCGATACCTTAACCACTGGGCTACCGCAGTCCTTTGAACGAGTACTGAAAGTTTACAGTGCTATTATTAGACTTAACACATTTTTTCAAACTAAGTTTTTTCCTCACATTTTCTTGCACAAAATGTTCAAATTTTTTGCTGAAGGGAAATGTTAGGATCCTACCAAGCAAGCCTAACCCTATTTCACTGTCTTAAATCAGTGAAAGCTATAGAAAACATAATAGTTTTCCATTTTAGTCAATTGACGTTTTATATGTCTGCTTATATTTTGACTGGGTTCTTATAGGTTTTCAAATGTATTTTCATCATTCCCTCGCTTTGTAGTATTTACAATATTTCTATACTTATTTTAATTTATTACATATAAATATAAATATATGTACATCTCTCTATTTGAGAAAAAAAAGGTTGCTGCGACTATAAAAAATTGTCAAGTTAATTCATAAAAAAATCAAATAAAGGCATGCGGATGATAAATTAATTTAAATTTTCGTAAAACTAATTCTATTTAAGTGTATTTCAATTTGAATTTTCATTAATTTATAATACAGTTTTCCCATAAGCCTTTTAAAGTGCAAAATTACCAATTTAACATAAATACTGTATTTAGATACATCTTGAATTAAATACAACTTTTGGTACCTTCACAGATTATTAATTATTACAATTACGATTATCCATTTAGAGGTATAGTATGGTCTTTTACAGAAATAATCAGATTTGTGTGTGTGTTTTCGGGATTTTATCATACTTCTAAAAGTAACTATTTAACTAGGCGATAGTACAAACTTATGTTAAGTTAGTATGTTTTTAATATTTAAATGTAAATATTTTCAGAATTGGGGAGTTATCTTCTAGGTTTGAAAGTACTTTTGATTTAAGTTTCTTTTATGCTGCCTTTTGAAGTAATACGAGGCTATTGACAACAGAACTTATAATTTTGAAACATGGCCAAGTGACGAAGATGGCAAGCTACCACTTCTTCCTTTTCCAAGCCTTTTGAGTCTCGACACGTTTAACGTGCATCAACTCTTCTACACGGCTAGGTTTTAAGGAAATACACTAAAAAATTTAATTTCTTTCAGGATTTTTAAATATATTGTAGTTTTAGAATATGGATGAGCATGCATATATATTTTTCCTGCTTTCGCATCTAATCTAATTTTTAGGTAATATAGTATTAACAAGGAATATAAAAAATAATTTTTAAGTCAATTCCTACTTAGATCAAAAACGAAAAATTTTATTTTAGCTACTTTTTATTAAATAGTTACAATTAATATAAATATGTATATACATAGGACAGAATCACAACATTAAGTGGTAATTAGTTTTTTTAATTATCATTAAAGTATCGCATTGTCCTTTTAATCTCAGTCCAACTGAATGCTTTAACACGTGAGAAAAAAACCTTTTCAAGTTTTGACACAAGTCTCCAATAGGGTCGCTAAGTCGCCAACGTGGCTGTAATTGTAATTCTTTAAATAATTAGTTTTAATCAATTAATTTTTATTAATTATAATTAAATTATTGTATTGTCATCCAAAATGATCCTGTATATAAAATTTCAGCTCACTTCAGCGCTTTAAAATGTATTTTATTAACAATTGAAAATTCCACCAAGATATATAAATAAATGTACAAATATATAAATAAATAAATATATAGACAATGCGAGCTAATAGTAGGAATTGAAAAATAGCATAAAATTATTTGATTGTTATTCTAGCTCTCACAGAATTAATTACGTTACATTTCTTGATTACCTGTCAATTAACAGTGCTATTAATTAAAACTCCTTATCATGAAATACTTTAAACTAGTGGTTATTAAACTGTAATCCGTGAACACCAGAGGGTCCATAGCGTCTTTCTAAAGGGTTCGTTAAAATTTTTCATCTTATGTTAAAATTTCCCTTTTTACAGTCTCTTAGAGAACTCGTGGAAAAATTGAAAGATGTGTCATTCTAGACTATATGCCAATAAAAAATAATATTCCAATCAAGAATAATATTTCAGTTATTTTCTTTTAATATTTCCAACTGCATAGCCAATACGAAAACGATTGCATCCATTTCGATTTCCTAATCGCATTGCGCCTACATTATTGATTTGAAACCAGAATTTTGTAATATTTTTATATACATATATAATTAGATGTGTTCTGTTTCCTTAACAGAAAAAAAGAAATGTTAAAAAAGTCTGCACAAATAGCAGAGGCAATCTTGGGACTATTGCGGAACCTTTAAATTGCTGAACCATAAGTTAAGAGTCGGCGAGGGTGTTGAAGAATTTGGGGGTCCACGATATCAGGCTGACACATAGAGGCAGGCTGCGGTGATCGAAAGTTTAAAAGTCACGGTTTTAAAGTTAATCTCTTATTGTTCAATTATATATATGATATAATGATAAGTAATTGTACTCATGAGAAAGATTTTTCATACCTAATTATAATAAATAAATATCTCATTAACACACATATCATTACCTTCCATACTTCTAAAAAATATAGGGCATTTAAACTGGCTATTTTTTTTTATTATTATTTGAATTTAAATTTTTTTTTATCAAGAGTTCGAAGTGCATTTGGAACTTTATAATTAGAAAGATTCTACGGGTTCAGAATGTTTTTATAATTCCAGGTTCCTTTCTAGAAAGAAAATTTTTTAACTTACGAAATCATGGTTATACCTGACTTAACATAAGCATCCAATACTTGGACATTGACAAAACTGGAGGAAAACACAATCATAATTTTTTGAACGGAAGATTCTATGGAATATACTTGGTGGTATAAATGAAAATGGGGATTAGAGAAGGAGAGAGATTCAATTTTATATTGTACAGGCTATAGAAACAAACAGACATTATTAAATACATTTAAGATAAACAGTATGAAATAAATGACTCGTGCGACCAGAATGCATGATGAAAACATATTTAAAAAGGTACTGATATCATGAAAGCCTGATTCAGTGGAATCTGATTTTCTCGCATTTAAGAAAAATATATGAAGATTATAGATCAATCATAAGTCGTTATGGAGAAATATTCCGTTGAAGGCACTGGCTCATAACTGGGCTGTTCAACCATTTATGATAATGATGAATCAGAACGACATATTTTTGTTAAACTTTAATTCACAAAAAGTTACATCATTCTTTGATTATTAGGGATTTAAACTCACTAAATTAAAACTTCTGTACAATCGTTCATTAAATATCTTGTCAGGCCCTGTAAAAAAAATTAGCTTCTGTTACAACCGAATCAGGGGCGTAGCTACCACCGTATCAACCGAAATAATGATACGGGGCCCACAAGCTACAAGGGTCCGAAAATGTAAAAAAAAAAAAAAAAATAGTAGAATATTAAGGTATTCGATTACGTTCGGAACCGTGATTTTGCAAAAGCGTATAAATGAATAATACTTATGATATTTAGTGTCACTTAGATTAGAAAATGTATATAAATTTGTTTTAAGAATACTATTACAAAAAAAAAATATTGAACAACAATATTTTGACAAAAAATGAAAATAGAATGACCCATTTTCAAAATATTCTCCTTTTGAGAAAAATGCTTCTATTATAATAATATTTCGCCTGTATATAGCTCAAACCTCTTTACAGAGGCCTGACTAGAATTTTTGAAATATATAATTTAGAAGTGGGTCTATCCGTGTTTTACGACAACAGAGGGGAGAAATGTTAAGAAAAAACCGCCGATAATTATTTCAATTGTTTCTAACTCTGAAAATAATGCGAATTTTTCAAAAATCTTAGTTCAGACTCTGTGGAGAAGTCTTTACTTTGTATTAGCGAAATATTATTATTTTAGAAGCATATGAAGTCATTTTCAAAAAATATTATTCTAAGTTAATTTTTTGCGAAAGTATTATACTTAGATATTTTTTTATGTCAAAATGTCCTTAAAACGATTTTATACATGTATTCTAATCTAAGTGACACTAATTATCATGAAAATTATCCATTTATGCGCTTTTTTAAAATCACGTTTCCGAACGTAGTTGGATACCTTAAGGCGGCCCCAAAAAAGAGCTTCCAAGGAATTTTGATACATAACCCACGCAGGAATAGCTACGCTAATGATACAAATCTAGTATACCTTAAAAAAGAATAAAATGAATGCAAGTACAAGAATAAATACAACATGTGGTATTTCTGAAATGTCGAAAAAAAAGCAAAGAAATGAAGTGACTAATATTATTCAATATTTACACAAAGATCTAAAGAAGTTATCAAGGAAGTATTTTGTAACTTAATCTTCCTTTGTGTTTCGAATCAATCACTTAGCCTTCATGTCAAGTTTATTTTGAAATTGACTAGCTTCAATCCATTCTGGAAGTACTTACTAACATGTTTTATCTGTTCTTCCTTAAACAGAATCAGGAAGCCATCATCTTGCCCCGCAATATTGTCTTAGAAAAGGATATAAAAGAATACGTTCTTTCCCATTGTATCAGAACGAAAAGAAAAAAAAATAGCCAAGAAATTGGTTGGGAGCAAAACATCAAATATTTGAACTTCAAATGCATCCCCAAATAATGGGAAAATTTTCCAGTAGCCAGAGTTGGAATGCATTGTTTTCTTAGAGCCTGAACTCTAAAGCTATTTACAGACAACAGTTTTGGAAAAATTTAATGACTCAAAGAGAAAATGATGTTTTATTTGTGTGTATGTGTTGAATGATTTTTCCACAGTTGATTCTTACTTAGTGTTAGATCCCGAATTTGGACTTTTACTTAATATCTGTTTTTAATTAAATCTTTTTATTCAATTCTATTCGGATATTTCTTTTTTTCTTTCAAATCTTCTCCTGTATACCGTTTTAATTCCATATATGTAGCGGTAAATTATTACTTTTACCATTCTTAACTATTTAAGGCAACGGTGCCTAAACTGAGGAGTGCGCTACCTTAGGGGACGTCATAATCGTACTTTGGGGGAGCGAGCATATCAAAAATCGAAAATAAAAGATTATATATATATATATATATATATATATATATATATATATATATATAATTTATTTTAAATACCTATTACTTAAAAGTAACATATACAAAATTTAATACTTACCTTTATAATTTATAATGTGTGAAATTAAGGTCGCACTGTAGCTTCAAAGTACATTATTATTACATTTAATACAACGCTATTGCATGAGGAGCGGAATGAAATGATGGAAAATTGGGTCGCAAATACTAGAAGTTTGCGAAGCACTGGCTACGTTTGGAACCATGATTTTGAAAAAGCGCATACATGAATAACTTTTTGATATTTAGTGTAATTATTTGCATTAAAATATGCAATTGTTTTCAGGATACTATTAAAAAAATAATTATTTACTCGCCATTATTTGGCAAAATAAGAAGAAAACTGACATGTTTTCAAAGCGTTCTCTTTTTATGAAAAATGTTTCTATAATAATAATATTTTGCCTAAATATAGCTCAGGCTTCTCTTTAAAATCACATTATTTCTAGAGTTACGATCCATTGAAATAATAAAGGGGCATTTTTTTTATTAAACTTTGTTTTTTTTTCCATCATAATATGAATAAATCAATTCATGAACTAAATATTTAAAAAATTGTAGTTCAATCTCCGGTACAGAAGTTTTAACTATATACAGTCGAACTTCTATATTACGAACCTCTATATAGCAAATTTTTCTATATAACGTTTTCCTGGAACCTTAAACATATTGCGATTTTCTTCGTAAAATAACCTCTCTATAACGAAGTGCATTTTCTATATAACAAACTTTTTCTTTTGCGATTCAATTTTTGTTCTCCCATTTTTAAAGTGTTTCTGAAGAAAATTCACGTTTTATTCGGTCTTTAATACATTTTATGGTGGTCATAAGTCTTGAACTGGTTTTATTAGATCCTAACTCGCCGAGAGCAATGGAGTTCTAGACGTTTAATGCAAGAAGTGCAACCTTTAACCCGCATTGTCCAGTTCACTAGAAACCTCTTCGATATCCTCTTTTACCCTCAGTGGAGTTGTCCCGTGTCTCTGTGTTCTAATTATAAAACAATGAACGTTTAATTTTACTTGTATGCTAAATTATAAAATAACCTTAAAATCCATTAATTTTAGCATACAATTATTTTTGTAATATTGAAAATACAGTTCTTTCTTACACATTCTTTTTTTACACATTCTTTTTTTCTTGTTTTTCTTGCAGTTTTTCTTTCTTTCTTTCTTTTTTCACGGGTAAGATATGTAAAATAAACAAACATTAATTTTAAAAAGAAAAGGTGTAAATAATATTTTTTTTAAATATAAGGTGCTTATGAAATTAAAATTTGTTTTATGTGGTTTATAAAGTATATTAAAAAATGAAACTCTTTATCACGAATTTACCATATAACGAAATTTTTTTCAGGATTTAGCGAATTCGTTATATTGAGGTCCGACTGTATATTCAAAAACTGATAATTATAGAAACAATTTCCATAAAAGAAGAATGTTTTGAAACCATGTCATTTGTTCTTCCTCCTCCCTCCTCTAAAAAACGGCTATTAAATAATTTTCTCTTGTAAAAATATTCGTAAAACAATTTTATTTGTATATTGTAGTTCAACTGATACTAAATATAAAAAAAAAGTGCATTTATAAGCTTTTCAAAATCATGGTTTCAAACGTAGTCAGTCGCCTTAATTCAATTATGTGTTGAAGTGTTTGTAGTGTGTTCTTTTGATTTTTAAGAAAACTTTCTATCAATATGAAGTTAAGGAACTAATGTTAAAACAGTTTTAAAACTAAAAAGGATCATTTTGGTGAATGGTATAAGGTGACTATAATTCTAACCAGTGTTAATTAGTTCAGATGATTTACTTAACTCTGGACTAGTTAAAGGTATTTCTGAACTAAAGACCGAAAGGAGAATTTTCTCAAGAGACATTTGTACGTCATACTGTTAGAGGCTTTAACTAATTAACCCTGGTTTCATGACAGGTAATTATTGTCGTTTCCTCAGTTAGAACAACATACATAAATTAACCTCAGCAATATTTGGTAAGAATGCATTACAGTGAAAGCTTATTTTGCTAAGGTAGCTTTTTTTTCCAACCCTTCTTCGCATAATTTTTTTTCTTTTTTTGTGAAATAAATCAGGATGATATAATTCTTAATCTAAATTAAAGGATAAATATTTAAAAAAAATCTTAGTATAAATGTATAATGTAAAGTAATTAGAAAAAAATATAATGATGAAAATATTCATCATCATGCAAATTTACATGTTAATAGTTCATTACAAAATAAATAAATAAATAAAATATATTTGTAACATTTTTATTCTTGATAATAGTTAAAAAGAAAACATTATTGTATTTCATTTTAAGAATTTGGAGTCCAAGTTGTAGAAGAGATTTTGTAAAAATACAATGATACAGCTTCTGGACAAAAGAATCCTGGCAAACAACCTCCAATTTTAAAATCCTTGCTCGTCTTACTGAACGGCGTTTTAGGTACCTACCTCCTACTCCTGAGAAACGCCAGCCTACACACACAGCAAATGTTGTTGGTCCAAAAAAGATGCAAATGGAAAAAATTAAGGAAGGAAACATGACTCTGCTCTAATAATTGCAGAGTTGTTCCTCAGTTGGAAAGGCGTTTCCAGTTATACCGCACAGAACTGAATAGGTAAAAAACTAACAGTTATTCATTCTTATTTATTTTTATTTTATTTTTTAGAAAATATCATTGGATGGATGACTTGAGTACCCAGCTCTTTCGAGCTACAACCTCATATCAGTAGGTATTTGAATGACGATTGACTATTGCCCTTTGTCAAAAATAAATGCTTTAAAGATATAATAAAAATAATGGTGATGTAGGGAGAATAAAAATTTAAAATAATAAAATGCATTATAAATATGAGAAAATTAGCTTCAAAGACGGCGCAAAACACCGAAAATGAAGGAAGAATTTCGATGTTTGGGTGGGTGTGGCGATAATGCTCTATATACTAGAAGCTAGCTTTACCACTGCGAATATGCACTTCAATCACTTTAAGCGAATATGCAGTTGTTATACAGCAGCGCTTCTCAAACTGTGGGGCGCGTCCCCCTAGGGGGGCGTGATAACCCTAGAAGGGGGGCGCCAGCATATAAAAAGTCGAAAAAAAATTATTTCAAAAAATTATTAATTTTTTGAAAGTAAAACAAACAAAATACATTCTGTCATAATAATAAAAAAAAACATTTACACTGATATAATACACTTATAAATGAATCAGTACTGCACTATGTACTTTATAATCATCTTAACAATACTAAGCTAAGAACAAGATTAATAATTACCAGTGACCACACCGATTGGTTATATATAAAATTATATGCAAAAATTAACACTTATCCGGATCACACGTACGGCAATGCCACTATTGCACGCATGTGTATTAGGAGGGAGGGAGAAAGGGAAATAAGAAAATCCTCTGAAATTAGTAAATCTTTCTCAAACAATGTTAAAGTCATTTTATTGCATTCCAAAGTCTTTGGAATAATTTTATGGATAGTAGTGAACATATTTCAGATAGACGTATATATACGTCCGGGGCAATTTACACACTGGCTGAGCGAGACGTTTATATACGTCGGTGGCGAAGAGGTTAAATTCGTATTGTAGCTTTAGCGTCAAAGTATCGTATTATTGAATTCCATACATCGTTATTGTATGGAGGGGGGCGCGATGAAAATTTTGATTCAATATTGGGTCGCAAGTATTGAAAGTTTGAGAAGCACTGCTATACAGCCTAAAATTTTTTTTGTTGAATAATTCAAAATATCAATTTTTAACTTCTAAATATATTTTATTTTGTACTAAACATTTCCTATTTACAATATTTTTTTTTATAATTTATGTACCCAAACGATCAAAATAGACAGTTAAAGGATTAATTTAATTTGTCATGAAAATGCAATCAGCAAGGCGTAGCTCGTAGAATTTTGTTTTTCTTTTTTCATTCAAAAACTCGCCAACAACAGATGCTAAGATTCAGAAGTTTGGATAATCCAAGCCAAAAACGCGGTTATGAATTATCCAGAGCATGCATTAATAATATGGATTGATGCGCTAAATAACATTTTGGAGTGCTTTCGGTTGTAAGCGTGGAGTGTATGATTTATTTCTGTTTAAACTAATAAATATTGTTCCTGAAGCTGTTGCGGAAATAATTTTAGTAGAATAACTGAGTACCGTTAAAAGTGTATCATCACATCAACAACGAACTAATAGAAATAAATTGCGATAAGTTTTGGTACAAATCATTTTTGTAAAATGTGTTTTACGTACCCCTATTTGCTAGTATATAAAAAAAGAAGAAAAAATGAAAAATTTTAAAAGGGATTACAGTTATGTGAAAATTATATTCATATATTTATGTTTTTTTCAAAAAAATATCTTTCACAGATAATAATCATAAAAACTGATGAATTATTTTATTTAAAAAATTCTATTTGCATATGTTTATTTAAAAGTATAACATACTAGAAAAGAAAAATTATTATCGCTGCTTAAAAAGAGAAAATATATATTCAGATACAAACCAAAAAATCAAATAAATAAGAAATAAAAAATTAATACAGGATTGAGAATAATATAATTTTTATTTTTCTTTACGTCGGCAAGCAAAGTAAATTTTTTCTTAAAGAAAATAAACCATTTAAAAACTTCAATGATGTGAATATTTATAAAGCAGGGTAAAATGCTTTTTCTCAAATATTTTCAAACGTTTCAGAAAGCCAGCAGAAATTATTTAAAAAAAAGGCTTTCAAAGTCGAGAATAAAATTCGTCATAATCTCACAGAATTTTTTTTTTCTTAAGTTTTACCCTGCTTCCTGCACTTTTGAGTTTACTTAAAGTTTGAAGATATTTTTTTTTCTCCTTTCACATTTATTTTTTTTCCCTCTCATGTTTATTTTTTGTTGTTATTTGGTTTTATTTTAGCGAGGACATAGCCATTGAGGAAAGCGAGTGAGTATTTCATAATAGGAAAAAAAAATTTCTAAAAATTGAATCACCAGGCTTGAAATTTTTAGTATTTTAACATTATTTAATGTGTTTTCCTCTTTATATTTTTAACATGCATACATCCCACCGCAAAGTTCTTCAGGAAAAAACTACTCTAGCAGGCAAAAAGTTCATTCTCTTGGGTAAACGCTACTACCTATTATTAATTTCTTTTGAGAAAAAACTAATATATGTTTTAAAAGCTATAATAAGAACGCACAGACTGTTTTTTTCTGCCTCATGATAAGGTTTTTTTAAAAACTCTAAGTTAGTTTCAGCTAAAAAAAAAAATAGTAATCATGCTAAATGCAAGGAAAAATTTCCTAGACTTGAAGCTAATGTGAAAAAACTTATGTCTAAATGAATTTTACAAAAATTTCATGTAAATGTAGGAACGTTACCTTAAAATGAGTTAACCATGTTTTTAGAATGAAAAAATATTATTTTTCTTTTCTAAAAGTAGGAATTCTTTTTTGGACTCCATCTTAATTTGTAATATGTGTACCGTTAGAGTTTTTACTGCCGTAATGCTAGATGTAAGATTTATACTAAGCCCTAAGCATTCATTTTTTTCAACAAGACAAATTCACAATATCACTTACTTTAGAGGTAAAATAGTAATAACCTTTCGGTAGTGAATATAACATATTAAAACGATGTTATAATAGCATGATTGCACATGGTAAAACTTGATAATATGGGAAACTAGAGATTATTTAGTCAATCGCCCTACTGCAAGTTAAATACGCCTTACAGTTATATAGGTAGTTAGGGAAATCCATCATAAGGTTGAGTGTATTTAAAACATCAATATGTTATTTGAACTGAATTCGTTAAAGTCCTATATACTAAACCAAAAACACATTTGTAGATACTTTTATATATGCACAAAAAAGTTGTGGAAAGTATCATGGGCTAACTGAAAAGATGTAGAATTTTTAGAATAAACATATCTATATTTTCAAGCTCCATTCACAACTATTTCTTAATTGACAGTGTTCAAATGTTCGTTCTCGAGTAATTCTAAATGGACAAATAAAACGATCTTACCTGTCAGAATGGAAGGGGTAATCAAATGCGCATTGTATCACAACATTTGTTAAAACTTCACAAGCACAGCACACATTTTACATTGAACGTAAAATCAAAAGTATGCAGAAACAAAGCGACAACGGTGAAACTACACTTACGACATTACAAAACAGGATCACTGGAAAGAAAAGTAAAATGTACAAATATATCGTATGGATTATGCACCAACTTTTCGAATTTCATTCACAAAATCTTGCTTGAACATAAAAAAGTAACATGTTGCACTGACATGAAAAAACAAAATACTTAATGATGTTCTGAATTGCTAGCTGGTGAGCGTATTTGGTTAGGCGCTGGCCCAAGATTGTGTATTTGACCCCAGCCCAAGTGTATGGACTTTTATGATGCAAAAAAATCAACAGCGACCATGTCATATGATTATGCGGCATGTAAAAGTTTCTTTGAGTGCCTGTTTGGATTGGGGCTATATGGTGCAACACTAAAAAGTATTGCCAGCACCAGGCGACTGCACTTGGTCTTCAATCGTAAAAATACCAATCCGCAGCCACATTTGAAAAAAAAATGTTTTGAATTCTGATTTGTGTGTGCAGAAGTTCTGAAAGAGTACTATATTTTTGTTCGTATTAGAATGAATTTCTTCATTACTGTGACATTGTCATAAAACTATGTTATACTAAAAATATTGGGTGGAAAATATAAGCAGAAATTGTATCCCGTTCTTATCGAAAATCTGAAGGCTTAGGAAGTAAAAGAAATTTAAATTAAATGTATGTGGCTCACATATAAATATATTTATGGAACAAGCATGCGTGGAAAGTCTCATTAATAGAAATTTTATTGAGCACTGCTCTCCCCCTGCAAATACATTATTTTTTTTATTTCTATGTAACATATGTTCAGATTTTAGGATGTGTTTGATATATGCTTCATGGATACTACGTTTACATTGAATAAAAATCTTCTTTAACTATCTATTTAACATTGTAAAATTATTGATTGCCAAATATTACATGCATTAGAATTGAATTTTATTAGCTTCAAGTAACAATTGTTGATGGAATTCAAAATCTCGAGTTAAAACATTGTAAATATAATGTTAGTATAAAAGTTTTTAAAAATGTTTTGCATTGCCACTCAACCGTGTACAATTAAATTTCAATGTTTATAAATTATCTAATCACCATCATACATCTGCTATTACTATTTCTCGAGCATTTTCTTTTCATCAAAAATCATTTCAATTAACTGAATAATCTTCATTATATTTGTATAAAATTAATACACATAAAAAGATAACAACTATATGTTTGAATGTTGTGGTTGTAAATAAGTTTATAAGTCTATCCTTCATTGTAATTGAAATGATAGCATTTACATTCAAATAAATTAATGCTTTGATCTAAATTTCAACTTCTTAAGACTAGAACACATCAATTTAAACTGCAGATAAATTGCGACAGAAATGTTGATTTATGGCAAACATGTACTTCAGATAAATAAGAGTTTATCGTAGACCTCTGATTTGAAATACATATGTCATAGGATTACCTATTTTTCTTTGAATGCATTAACATGACATGCAGCAGGGATTCAATTCATAACAAATAATGCTATAATTTAGAATTATATAAAATAGTCTGTCAAAGGAACGTAAATACTGTTTTATTTACTTGAATAATCATTGATTTAAAGTAAGACTCTATTCATAATCCCGTAACTGAGAAATTTTGGAAAGGATTTGTAATTATTACCACCATGAGCTCAAAAGCGGAAAGGAAAAATATTTATTTGAGGAAAGAATTTCAGGCTTACAGTTCAAAATAGCACCATTAACTTAATGGAAAACTATAAGGGAAACAAAGAAGCCCAAAAGGAGTAATTTCTAAGATGTTAATTTACAGAAGTTATCAGTATTTGATATATATATGCTATTGAAAATATACAAAGAAGCCGTTCGCTTGCCTAAAAGGAAAATAGTGTGTTTAACATTTTGATTTAGATTACATAATGAAGGCAAATACATATTTCACACAGAAGTCAAAAGGTTTAATGCATTTGAAAAGTTCATGTTATTAATTTAGTTGTCAATGTATCGCTTAAGCATTTATTCAAGCATATTAACTACAATCTTTAGAAAGAACTTTTGTTTTTACCAAACTAAAATACACTTCATTTCAGTAAATGTTTCGTAATTTACGTGTTATCTGAATGAAACACAAATATGTTTTCAAAATCAACGAACAATGTAAGTATAACAGAAATATTATTTTTATCACTAACAAACAATTGTATTCAAAAGAAATGATATCACGAGCTTATAAATTTTAACAGTTTAATATTTATCATAATCATCAATAGAAAATTGCAATGCAGCTCTCATTATGTGCACTGCCTTGAGAGTATACGTATCTTCTCTTAAACATATAAAAATAATTTTTTAGCTTTACTGTAGAAGATCCATTACATTAGTTTTTTTTAGTAGTTATTAGTTATTATATATTAACGGAGAATGGGGTTTATGTCTAAAAATTAAGGAGAATTTAAAAATAAATCTGCATTATAATAAATTATTGTATATATCCTTAATTAAATATTAACAAAAAAAAAATAAATAAAATAAAATAATAGTAATTATTTTTTTTTATTTTATTTTTGCTTCTTAATTGAAATAGAATTGTAGCGGGAAAACTGTATGGTAGGCAAATACCTCCTATCTACAGGGAGGAGACCTTAGCGACTGACTTGACGATAAAATATTGATGCCTCCAAACAAATATAGAAGAGGGTAAATTTTGAAAAATAAATTCGAGAAGCATCTAGGGCAGGGGTGGGGAACCTTTATGGACCAACGTGCCATTTTTTCTAAAGAAATACTAAATGATGTATACACGTGCCATCAAATAATTTTGACTTGTGATTATTGGTAAAATAAGAAAACTAATTACTAACAACACAAAACTCTTTATTTACTACAGAAAAATACATTTCGTATTTTATAGTAATAAATGTTTAAGTTAAACGTGTAATTCAAATTATATAAAGAAACATTATTGTGATTTCTGCTGTTGCAGATTAGATGACAAATTAATTATATTGCGGATTGGGTAAGATGTTAATTTTAGTATAATGCATGCTGAATTGGAGTCATTTGCCAAACGGTTTCTAAGCAAGTCTTTAATGTTATCCATCTCTGAAAATAATGACTCGTAGAATAGGTTAAAGAAAATATGGATAAAATAGCATTAAAGCCTGCTTCTTCAAAAAGTTAAACGTATCAGGAATCGATTTCAATGTTTCCAAAATATCGTGAATGGCATTTTTACTTGCATTGTTTATTAATCTTTCTGTTTCAATCAATTCTAACTTTTTTCTTGTTTCAATAAATTTTTAAATCCATATTGAACTAGACTAGTAAACAATAAGTTGCATTTCAAATTCTTCAATTTCCAATGTCGAATTCTGGAAAGTTCAGTTTATCAAATTATGTCACATCAAGGTATATAATAAAATTGTGCGTTTCTGATAATTCTTTGAACTGAGAAAATCTCACTGAAAATTCCTTGATTGAAGAATCAATCGCGGTTGATAGTTTTGGTTGGTGGTGTGCCCAAAATATTATGCCGCGTGCCACCAATGGCACGCATGCCAATGGTTCGCCATCCCTGATCTAGGGTATACTTTGCATCCTATTAAAAGACGATGCAGTGAAGCGACATTGCGCATCAGAATATGATAGTTACTGCTTGAGTTTCACTCGGCTTAAGTGATAATGTGAATATGAATTGAAATTGCTGCTTTTTATCAACGTATGAATTTTATATTGGTGTTAATATGGAGTTACGTGGACATTCTGATTGATGCTTGTTAGATGAAAGCCTATCGTCTTCATGAGAGAGTTCCAGAATGAACTTTGACTTCCTCTGAAAGAACCTACTTGTTGATTGCGAGGAATTTAATTGTATTTGAAAGCTGTTCAAAGACGTAAAATGTTATGACAAAAGAGGGATAATGGGATTAATATCCATGACACACTTTAAGAAATGACCATGGACGAGCAAGTGGAAGCTTTTACACACATTATTTAGGAAATTAAAGCAGGCAAAAGTAATTAAATATGATAGAGTCAGCTCAATAAAAAAAGACTAGAAGTTAAAGTAAAGTAAGAAAAAATGAAGAATATTCTTCAAACAAAATTATAAGAAGTGAAAGAAAGATAGAAATAGTAAAACAAGTTGAAACAAAGGTAGAAAAAAATGAAAGAAGTAAAATGTTGAAGGTAAGAGAAAATGTAAAGCAGGAGGTAAACAAAAGTAATTAACGAAAAATCACAGGACTTGGAGAAACATCTGGAATTTCCGAAAACCCATCCTAGTAATAAAACTTCAAAACAGACAAAGCCAGCAGCTTTATACCTTGTCCTATAAGCAAGCTGTCATCCATGGTAAACTGTATTCAGAACACAATTAGGTGACGTTACACAAGCTAATATGTATAACCGCAAAATTATCGCCTTAATCCTATATAGAAGTTGTTTTTATCTACGTGTACGAGAGAAATACTGGAAACTTTAGCAATCAAAAGTGTCATTATTTCCATTAAGGATAAGAAAATACAACAAATCTTCAGGCTTAGTAAGCTAAAGGATTGAAAGCTGCCGTGCCTTATGCTGTTAGTTACATCTCGAAGTTTACCTTAAGAGTTCGAGTAACTGCCATCGAAAATGACGTATGGAAGGAAGTTACCAAAAATTATTCCAAGAATTAAAAATTAGAAGGATAGATTAATGAAAGAAAGGAATTTAGAAAATTGACTGAATATGTCTCCGTATAGTAGAAAGTTTATATGATTTTTCTTTTTTTGAATAAGTAAAATTTCAAATCACTCTAAGAATATTAGCTATGAGAACATATGAATCTTTAATATTCCACAGTTCAAAGATTTAAGTAGTTCTAAAAAGGGTTGACGGTTTTAAAGCTTTCAATCATATGTGTTAAATTTTCTTAAATAGAATATCGGATGTTTTGTTGAATTTGCTTGCAAAAAAGCCATCACTAGTATGATTAATATAAGTTTTTTATGATCAACATTTCTGTAAACTTTTTATGTGAAGCAAGTTTTTAGTATTCACGTCTTCTAATAATAATGTATTTCAATAGATGTAAGAAAGTCGGACTAAACTGATCAATATCAAAAATTAAAATTGCATTTTTTACAAGCTTATTTATTGAAAAGAAGAAAAGAAAGAAAAAAAGAGAAAGAAAAAAAAAACGATCAATTTCAGCATTATAAACACAAATAAACGTATATATCGGAAGTAAAAGTTCAATTTTAAATTAATAAAGCTTAATGGGAAATAATTAAAAATGATTTAATTGTTAGAATAACTATTGAGATATATAAATGATTTTATATTTCAATAAGAGTATAATTGTGGTTATACTGAAACTAATTGAAAACAATTCTAATAGTTTTTTAATTACCAAATATATTATCTCGTGTTACAGTAATAATGGAATTGATTAGCTCTATAACTAATAATAACTTAAGGAATCAAAGTGATTGAAACAGAGAGTCAGCTGTGTAAAAAAAGATGAATAGAATACTGTGTATGGTAACTAAAAATATTCGAGAAATGTAAGTAAACTCGTATGAGAACGAAACAAAATTATTTATGAATAAATGATTATGTAACTTATAATTCTTCGAATCGGCCTTTTGTAGCAGTGACACGTCACGTTTGTTTGTTAATTTCAATCAATTATGGGAGTACTTATTTAGTAGTATAATTTATCTATTCTTCTTTCTTAAACCAGGTGATAATCCATAAAAAAATCATCTCTTTCTGCGAAAAACTGTCTTAAAAGAAAGAAATGAGAATGCCAACTTCTTCTTTGTGAAACAAGAAAAAAAATCCTCGGAAACTTGATGAAGAAAAATATCAAATATTTGAACTGAAAATGTACCCTAAAATTAATGGAAATTTTTCCAATGGTTAGTGTTGTGATTTTCTGATTTTAGCATAGTACAAACTGAAATTTTCTACGGTAACATGTTTTTCTTAGAGGGATCAAAGTGTGTCTTTTTACTTGATACAACCTTTCTTCTTCAAACCTGAATCATGACAGATTTTTCCTTAACCTTTTACGACAGATTTTTAATGTTTTTGCCACTATCCTGTTTTTTTCCGAAGGTTTTTTCTTTTTTTCTGCGGCATTTTTTTCAGTTTTTATTAGAAAATATCATTTAATTTTCTTTCACCTGGATTGGTTTGATTTGACTCTTAATCTGTATTGTCTTTTCAGCACAAACTAAAATTTCAGTTTGTGTCTGTCTATTTTTAGCCCCTAAGCACTATTCAGAATTCAAATAATAATAATCGAAAAACTGCGTTATAATAAAAAAGATAAATTAGTTTTTCGACTTATTATATTTAGATAGCAGTTTTACTATGATTTCTCGCATATTGTTAATTTGAACAAATAACTCATTCAATTTTCTTCTAGAAAATAATTACAGGATATTCTTCCCCTCAGGGGGCTCACCTTCTTTAGGTGGGTACGGGTGTCAAAATCCCGAGGTATCCTAGTGAACTTTTCCTTTTCCCAAGGGGTTTACTATCTTTGGTAAACGCGGGTGTCACGACCCCGGGGTACCCCAGTGATCCTTCTCTATTTTTGACCCTCCATCTTGTCATCCAATTTCTCCTTTTCTTCTTTTCCCTTCCAGACCACAGACCTATGAATGTTTGGCGCAGTATAGCCAAAACTGGCTCTTGGACCATAAAACACCAAACTCACTCACTCACTCACTTACAGGATATTCTTTACCTAGAGACTGAAAATAGTATTTTCTTATCAGATATTTGTGCATCAGTTCATTAAGTTTGACAAACTTTTTCCTCGACAATTAATTGTACTTTTTACTTCTTGTGCATAAGAGAAACCCCATAACTTTAGAAAAACTTAGTAATAACTGTAATGTCTCCAAATTTTTTCCAAGAGTGTGTTTTAAATTATTCGCATGAGTTGAATTACACTGTGAATAGCAATCACCTTTAATTTCTGTTTATGTGCGTTTTATTGATTTGTTATGTGTGGATTAAAAATACTCATAATACAAAATGCAAGCCTAAGTTTTTAGAGTTTTCTTGAATGGAAAAAAATAATTACCCTATATAGTACTTGTGTGGATTTCCAGTTTTTCGTGTGAATAAATTAATTTTTAAGTTGAAAGAAATATCATAAGAAAACCACTAAACTCGTTGGCGCAACAGCTCATGAGGGCCAAAGCCTACTGCGCCCAACTTAGTTTTCGTGATCTTGGGCACTGAGATGCATGAGCAGATGCTCCAGCCAGATTCAGTCTGGCATCAAACTTCCAGTGTTTAGTTCCCAAGCAAGCTGGGTATTCATCTATTGATTCATTTATCGTTGAACCCGGAACCTGTGGGGTTGAAGCGCGGTGCCTTACCATTCAGCCACTGGGCTTCATAAGAAAATCACATTCAAGTCTGATAGATTATTGCGACATTATCGTTTGGTAAATTACAGATTTATGAAAATAAAATATTTTTTGATAATTTATTTGAAGAGTTTTTACTTGAAAAAGTTTTATGTGTATTGTTTCTGATATAAATATTAAAATCTTGTGCAAAATGAAAGTTCAGTAATAAAATTGAATTAACTCCGTTTTAAAATTTTGCAACCTTAATTAAAGCAGTTTCAAAGGCGAATTTTCTAGATTCTATCATCTTCAAAAATAAGAAAATTTTTAAAGTAATTGATTTTTAATCATATCTGAGCAATTAAATTTTTTAAAACTATAGTCTTAATCTTCTCTCGAGAAGTTTTATATCAAGTATGCACAATTAAAATGTACATGGACATTGATTTTATATGGAAATCGCTTTGATATAGCTTGAACAGAAATCTAGTCTATAATAATTTAAATTACATTTGCTATTTTTCCTCAGTAAAAGTTAACTTAAACGCAAAATATGCAAAATATTTTAAACTAGATGTGGATACTTGTGACCAAATATCAAACTAATGCAGGCTCTACGACAATTGTACAAGATGCATGACGTACATGTGACATATTAAATATGTAAATATCAAGTGTTCTCTGACCGATGTCATCGAAAGCGATTAGTAAGGCTGTCTCAATAGAAGGGATCAATCCAAATGACATGTCTGAAGCATTAAATCGAAGAGTATGGGATACAGATTATATCCATTGCAATCATTGATAAATCGACAGGTAATACAAGCGAATGTGTCTAAATTATTATTAAAAGGAATGTTAAAAGTACTTCACGTCTATTCTCATATACATCTTTAGCATATAAACAAAATTAATATAAATAAAGGAAAATACAAAAATCTTGTAGCAATATTTTGAATTTCATAAATATTTTAATTAAGGCTGTTTTAGCGATATGTGCAACAGCTTTAACTTAACGCGGAACACAATTCCAGACAGAATAAAATGCTTCAATTTTTATAAAAAATTGTGACATTGTAACTCATGCATTTGTTTATAATATAGTGTTTTTCGTGTTTCAAAATATTTCATAAGTGATTAGTTTGAACTCTTAACATGTAAAGGGATAGCTTATTTAGCATTACGGTATAGAAGAAAAAATGCGAATTACATTTTATAAAAGAAAAAAATGTGTCACAACTCGAATAAAAACGAGTAGTTTGATAAAATGAGTGATTCTCTACAGCAGGGGTGTCCAACACGTGGCCCGCCAGTACGTAAGTTGCGGCCCGCCGAATCTTTTTTAAAATATATATATATATATATATATATATATATATATATATATAATACAATGTATTTGCCGTTACCTGTTCTTGTTTTAAAATAAATCCTTTTGGATAATAGAAATGTCCTTTAGATTAAAGTAGATTTATATTTTATCAAACAGTTACATTTGTATTTTAGTAAAATAAATAACTATTTTATAAGTTTCGAATTGCATTATACATATACTTTACTATGGATGGTACATGATTCTCTGTGTGTGCGACTTTCATTTCTCCTCCTCATTTTCTGTTTGGAGTGCCCAAAAAGAAAAATGCAGTCACAGATGTTCTGTAAAGTTTAAAAAAATATTCAGGATGGTTAAGATAAAGGGCAATGTATACTCAATCGTTTGCGAATGACAGCACAATCAAATTTCAGCAATGAGTAACGAAAGAACAATTCAAAAGGAACACCGTCATTTTCAAGAAAATGGCAACTGTAATATTTTAAACATTATTTGATCATTTCATTATTATATTATATAAACATTATTATATTATCTATATCTGTATAAATGAAAAATAATGAAAACAATAATAATAATTCATTCTGATTTAATTTTCACTCCAATGAATGTTTTTTTTTCTTTCCAAAACTGTTATAAAAGTACATATTTTTATGTGTGGCCCGCGAGATTATAATGTTTTTCCGAAGTGGCTTGCAATTTCATTTGGGTTGGACATCCCTGCACTACAGGGTAGTGAAGGCAGAATATAATATTAATGCTTGTGTGTGTGAATACTTTTATATCTAAAAAACTATTCCAAATTCGGGTCCTATTCACTAACATTAGCCGAAGACGGCCTTAAAATGCTCTCTAAAAAATGTTGTTTGATTTTAGAGTGAAAGAGCGTTAGAAATATATTAAAAGAAACTTGTATATGATTGAATTTCAGAACATCGTTATTTATATTGTTGATTATGTTGGCACAAATACATTATGGTTCCCTTCCTTAAAACAAATAATGTGAATTAGTATTGTCATTATTTTTTAAAGAAGCTACATTTCCTATTACTAAATATTTGAAAAAAAATTAGCAGATACTATTTTTAGAAAAGGTTTTAAAGCTGAGAATTAAACTGTGCTTTTTTAACCATGTTCCATTTTCTCTTCCTTTTTTAGAAGTTGAGTTGAAGCTTAAAACATTCGGTGCTTAATTTTTTACAACTTTAAAAAAAATGTGGATGAAGATGGGCAAAAAAGTATTTCATAAGAAAAAGAAAGAAAAAAAAAATTCCAACACCCGAAAACTTTATTATTTTGATCTTCTTTGATGAGTTTTTTTTTCATATATAATTTTTGTATGTATATAGGTCACACTTTGAAAAATCTTTCTAGAATTTTTAACCATCTTCCATTTTTCTAATAGAAAACATTTATGGAGGGAAAAAAATCCATCCTTTGAAGAAGAAAACGCAACTACCTAGAATTAATTTTTTTCTTAGAGTAAATTGCATATTTTGGGCTAAGAACATGAACGATAATATTCTTTAAATTGCGCATTAAAAAGGTTAACTTTGGTTTAAAAGAATGCTAATTATGGTTAATTTTTTCACCCTTCACTCTCTTTAATTTAAATCGAGTAGAAAAAAAAAGCAGAATTTAAAATATTATTTCGTATAAATGAAGAAAAAAAAAACACTACCTTAAGATGAGTTAAGAATGGGTCTTTCAACGATAAATTACAAGCAATTCCAATATAATTCTTTCTAAATTGCAATAAAACCTTCATTTATTTTTAATTATTATATATTTTTTTTCAAAAATAGAAAGACAAGTTTAATTTGCTTAGGTAAATATTAATTCGTATAACTATACCAAGCTCAAGCAGATCGTAATAGTGAATAAATAGTTAAAAAAATAAGAAGAAAGATGAAATGTAGTATACATTTAGCAGAAGATTCTGAATTTGATATTCAAAATAACAGTAAAACTCTCTTTAAATAAATCTAGCTATTAAATAATTTATAGCAAAAATAGTAAGATTGTAGAAAGTTTGAAAAAA
Organism: Trichonephila inaurata madagascariensis; assembly: GCA_019973955.1. Taxonomy (NCBI): domain Eukaryota; kingdom Metazoa; phylum Arthropoda; class Arachnida; order Araneae; family Nephilidae; genus Trichonephila; species Trichonephila inaurata. The sequence goes on from BMAV01027253.1 coordinate 22,682, forward strand.
ATTCTCTCTCTCTCTCTCTCTCTATATATATATATATATATATATTACTTTTTTACATATTAGAGTAAGGAAAAAAAAGTAAATGAACATGGTATCTGTAGAAGAAGTAAAATACAAAGGAATAAAATGATATTTAGAAAATGCAGTAGCTAACACAGTGAGAGGTCACTCGGGGCACAGAGTCACCCCAAGCTCCCAAAATCTTTAATTCTGGGAAAACTGTTTGTTTGTTACCAATGACCATGTGAGTATCATCTAAGACAGCGATACTCACACTGCAGCCCACCGGGCCTTTTTGAGTGACCCAGCCATGGCCCATTGCTCTGAAAAATTCATTTATGAAAATTTGGTGGAAATTTCTTCGTTAAAAAAAATCTAATATACAGTTGAACCTGTTTTTGTGTGGTAGATAGGGACCGCATAAAAAAAATGCACAGAAAAAAATATTCTAAAATTTCATAAATTTTTACATGTAACAAACTAATTCGTGGACATACTACAAAAAACTTTTTTTATGCGGTGGATAGGGATCGCACAAAAAAAGTCTAATTTATAAAATATGCCAATTACTTACGAAATTTATGTAAGAATACTTCCATAACCAAATAAATAATTAAATATTACACATGGAATCATTTTAAAAACATATAGTTTCTCATTGTATGCATGGATAAGTTTTCAAAACGCACATACATAATTCATTGCTACTCATCGTAATCCAAAGGCTTGTAATAAATAAGTTCAAAACCGCTTTCGTCACTTGAAGTAACAATTTCAGTTGATTTAATTTTGGTAACATAAAGTAAGGGATAAATTTTTGGTCGAAGGGCGGGTTGTCAGTTGCTTGTAAATATCACGATAATCAGATATACATGATTGAAGCCCTTTTTGGAATTTTATACTCCTTTCTTAATTGGTATCTGTTTTAAGAAAATGCTTTTCCACTTTGTTGGAAAGCTGGATCCCTGCATATTTTTAACCGCTCTCAAAGAATCCGGCTGTTCTTGTCCGTCTTCATAATCCATCAAATTATTGATAATGTCACTGTCATTGAAAGTTTCGTCTTCAATCAAGCGCGGGCTGCTGGCGAGTTGAGAGAAAGCAACTGAATGCGCATTGTCGGGAGACTGTTTATAACAAATGAACAGAGCCTCTTGAAGTGTGTACATTTCTGAGGCGTAACGTACAACCCCAAATCATGGAGAGGGGGCCAGGACTCTGGGGGCCCAAGGCAAGACTAACGCTAAATACGTATTTACCCAATTGTTAAAATATTAAAGGCAAAATTTGACTTTCGGGGGGGAGAGAGGGATCCTAACATTCTCCGTTTAACCACTGGTAAATAGATAGAAAACATTACAGTGGTACCAAAACCATTGAAATTCATACACCCCATAAAAAAAAGATTGCACATAAAAAATCACACAAAAAAAAATGGCACAAAACAAATTGCACGAAAAAAATCACATAAGAAAAGACTGCACAGAAACAGGTTCTATTGTATATCAAATTTACATTTTGCTGTAGATATCGTATAGGTGTGAATTGATATTCTTATTCTGATTAGAGTGATAATAGACAACAGAGGAGTAGGGACCATTTTATGAGTGGAACTAATTTTTAACTATCTTTCATATCTACCAAGAGAAAAATATTCAAAAAATATAGATTGTTTCAAGACGATTTTGAAATCAACTATTTTGTAGTGAAAAACAAGCATGGTTCAGTAATTGTCAGGAAAGTGTTGTATTTAATAAATAACAGTAAAAAGGAATCACACTTTCAATGACATTTTTCCTCGAAGATCTATATTTCAAGAGGTGATAAATAGACTTTCTTGAATAATCATTACTACAACAAAGTGTTTTATCAGTGATAATGTGTCACAGTGGCAACAAATGCACCCTATGAAATTTGTTATATTATTGATAATCATTCGAAACCGTTTACTGATGCAGGAGTTGTGAAAGAGGTATTCGTAATGGCTTCCAATTTAGAAAAATATAGTGACAAAAATTTAAAAAATAAGAATTAAAAAAAGCAAAATAGGAGTTTTAATATTTTGATCAATTTCCTCATTATAACGTTTCTATGTTATGTTGGTTGTAAAGCATTTCTTCCACCCCCCTCCCCTCCATTAATTTTCATGTTGTGGCCAGCGTAAAATAACTAACACATGTATGCGGTCTGGCAGAAAAAAGGTTGAGTACCCGTGATCTAAGAAGAGAGTTTTCATTGGAACAAAAATGTATTTATCACATGTTTCCCTCTTTTTTGAGGGGAAGGGGAAGTGGAACTCGTTTTTAACAATCTTAAGGTAAAACTGAATATATCCATGATGTTCCAAACTACATTTTAGTAAACATATTGTTGTATTATATTTTAGTATTTTAAAGTTGCTAAAAAAAAAAAAAAAATCCATCTTGCTAAGCTGCTCTAATTTAAAAATGAAACAAATTAAATTTTTTGTACAAACCTGATTTTTAGCTTAAGTTAGTATACTTATTATTTTGTAGATAAATGCTTTGTGTTTGAAAACTTTTTGAATATATTCTGTTAAGATTAGGCTGAATAACCTGTCATTGAAACAAATGCTATCAAAACTATGCAAAAGTATATTTTAAGTTAACAAAATATTTTCAGTAAAATTTAATTAAAGTAGTATTTTAATGTAGAAATTAAGTTAAAAAATAATATATTAAAAAATGAGAGCTTTTTTTTTAAAGCATTATTAAATTTTTTTTACGATTTTATAAACTATAAATCTGTTTTTCGTAGACTTTTAATTTTTAAGATAAAAGTGTTTTCTAATTCTAGAGGCTTTTTTTTCTGTTCAAGATAGATTCTTGAACTTTTTTGTTTATACTCCTGAACGTATGTTCTTTAAAAATTAGTATTGATTTAGGTTTGAGATATTTTTTTAAATGTTGAATTTAATAATTTAAAAATGTTCATGATTTTTCCAGGTTTAACTAGAAAATAGTTGTTAATAATCAACAAGGGAACAGATTTTAAAATTCAAACTACCCTTTGCTCTCGCAATAATCGAAGAAATATAAATCACTTAAAATAACTAAATTTTTTTAAAAAAAAATTAGCATTTTATAAGAATTTTAAGTATTTCAAACATCTTTATATTTTTAAAATTGTCAATTATGGCTGGTCAAACTGATTTTCTACTTTCAGAATCAACTTAATAAAATAATATAAATATAAAACATAAACTATTTTTACTATTACTGTCTACCTCCCCAGAAATGTTTTTTAATAGAGAGTGCTGTGTAGCCTTAATGTAATTAAAATTCTGAAAATGCCAATTATCACACAAATTATACAATTATTAATCGTCTTTACATTTTAGGTGGCTCCCAACATCTTTACTTTTACAAAGTTTAAAAAGGAATATTTTGCATCTTGAAATTTGTATTTATATAAATTTATATGGTTTTTTTTTTTTATATATAAAATTGTTTCATTTATTTTTTAAACTATTTTTAATAAATAAAAGGGATAGAATGCATCCATTTTATATATTATTGAGTAAAAGTATATTGAACTTTGAAATTTTTAAGAGAGTTTAATGGGATTATTTTGTTCTAAACTGAAAATTGTTAATAAATAATATGTTTAAGGTATGTGTCACGGAAACAGAATATTTTTCAGAAGTTTGGGATAATGTATTAGCAATTCAGAATTACTAATTAATATTTTTCAGATTATATTTCTCTACATGTATTTCTAAGCAATTATATACTTGAAAAAAAGATTAATAAATTTTAATTATATTTTTGCTTTCTAAGACCTCGTTATGAAAGAATAACAACGGCAATGCCTTATAATAAATATGTGTTAATTTATATAACACACGTTTATGATAACACCACATCAAAAAACTTGTATTTGAAAAATTTATATTGATCCATCAGAAAAACTAAGAGTTTTACTAAAACAATACATTCTGCAACATAACATCATGTTTGACTGAAGTAGTTCTTATCAACAATTGAGTATGTTTCAGAACACATCTTGATGATTGGAGCCAAATGAATACACTTATTTTTTTTTAAAGTTTTCTGTCAAATACACCTATTTTTGTTTCTCAGAAGTTTTATAATGGTTATGCGAGAAAAAATTTGTTTTGAAGGAAAATTTATTTGTCAGTTACCAGTTTGAAATAGGATAAATATTCTTATAAAAGTATATTTCGAAAAACAAAATTAAAAAAAATAATATTAATTTAATTGTATCAGATCAATGTGAGAGAAAAAGACATTATTTTGCAAATGAAAACATATGCTAGTTCTGTATATTTACATAAAATGCAAATACATTTTAAATATTACTACAGATAATTTTAACCAATGCAATAAATAGTTGAAATGTAATATACTAAATTTATAATCTCAGAATACTAAATTTCCTTGAGTGCTTTGCTTTATTAGTTTGCTGCTCATTTTGATATATTTTGAAAATCATTCTTTTTTTATCACATTATATAGGAATGTTATATTTCTTAGAACTATATATATATATATATATACAAACCACCTGTAATTATGTTAAATATGCATATAATTAATATTTTTTCTTAATATAACGTTTTAATGAGTATTATACTTAACATTCAAGTATTCTTTCAATTAACTGTTGATAATATAAAATAAATAAGACGAGGCAATTACCGTAAATAATTTTTATTAATTGGAAGTAAAGCTGAAAACGCTTTGTATTAAAATGTTGCACATATCCTTCACGCTGTGTGAAATTTTATTGCAGCAGACGATTTGGAGTAACAAAATAAAATTAACTTACATGTTGTTTTAAAAAGAAATATCAATAGCATACATAAAACAACTATTCAAATAGAAATTCAATTATAATACCAATACTAAAATCGTGAAAACAATAGATTTAAAAAAAAATATTATCTAATCACTAGCAGTAAATGCTGTATAAAACTATGAAGATGACGTAAAACAGAGCATACCAAGATGTTTAAATGACGTTTCGAAATAACGAAATATATAATGTAACCAAGTACCAATTATTTTCTCTGAAGAAATATTTTTCTCTTTCAGAAATTTTTCTTGAAACTTTGAATTAAATGTATATATCTTAAGAAGTAATTGCTAACTATTACATGATATATTTTATTCCTTAGCTAGTATATATATATAAATGGTATCCACAGTCTAAGAAGAAGAAAAAAATCAAAGTGTTTGGTTTATTTTCTAAGGTATTTGAACTTTAAAGTTACTTAATAACAATAGATAAAGTTACTGCAAATGTTGGAGTAAATTGTTTTTTAAGATTATGTGGAATAGCGAGACACATGAAGATATATTTTTTGAGATTCTTAAAAAAAAAATAATGGACCTTCAAATGCTTTGTCTATGTTGTTTTTTGAAGTAAAAATATTGAAAAATGTCTGTTCTTTATTTTTTTTCATTCAATTACTTCTTTTTTTTAAGCGCAACTGCATCTGTACTTTTTCTAGTTCTTATTGTTCTAGATGGACTGTTTAATTTTTTCTTACCTTTTTACCTTTTGAATTGCTTTCATTCCATTTTCAGCTTGTTCTATCGTTTCTCATTACTCATCAGAATGTACACAATTATGTGAAAAAAAATATAAAAGTGTCAAGGCAGTCACAAAAACACTGTGATTATTACAATTATTTTGCGTGTATTTTAATCAATTCATATTTTTTTTCCTTCTTTGCCAATTGTTTTGCTTTATAATAATGATTGTTTCATCATGCAATTTTAAAATTATTTTTAATCTTTTGTTGCTTCTGTTTTTTAACTACATGCAAAACATCATTGGTTATTAATTTATATTACGTTATTCATTAAGGAAAAATTATAAATGTTTATTCAAATATTTACAGGATTTTGGTTAAACAGATTCCTATAATTTAAAAATTATTTGAGGTCAATCACAAAAAGTCTTATAGTTATAGTCGTAACTAAAATCTTCCCAAATACATAATCTTCCCGTATACCAGACATATATAATGCTTGTATATATATTTAGTCTCTTCGTAATAAATTTATATAGTTTTATTTTCATTTGCTGAGCTATTATACTTCCATTACGTTAATAGGAGACAAAGAAACGTGTACGTATTGAAATACAAACTAGAACAGATTCTTCCATTTAGCGAGAAAATAAATTCAGGTTTATTTCATGTTTTTTTAAAATTATTTCTTTTTCAATCATAATGTACCGAATAAGCTTCTCCTTTTAAACTTGTCGAAGAAAGTTATTATGTAATCGACAAAAATCGTCGTGAACTCTTGCCCTCGAATGGGATAGAATGCACCAAGAGATGAGACATATTTATAAACCTGACCCTTTTATTTTGACTATCAAACCACTATCCAAATTTATCCTAAGCTTGGAAAACTGTCAGACTAATTACTAACTTAAATATTTAAAAGAAATGATCTAATACTTATCTTAAAGATTAATCCGCTGCAATACTGATCTTCCTAAGTTGACACGTCTGATCATCAGAATCGAATTCCATTTGCTTCGATTATTCTATAACTAGTACTTTAGCTTCAGCATGATAACAATCACTGACATTTAAATAGCAACATCTATTAAGATATACTACGGTTCCTTCACAGAAAATGGTTTCTAACGAATACAACACCCCCTTCTCCTTTTATTCATCAGCCTGACATCGCGGCCCCCAAAATTTAAAAAATTCATCCTTGACTCTCAACACTTGACTCAGTTATTTAAAGGTTCCCCAATTGTCATAAGACTGCATTTGTCTTCTATACATACTTTTTGTACACTTTTTTTCTCCTAGTGACGGGTTACGCGTCTTTTCATTAACATGTCCTTTGGGTTCTTTGGGGCCAAAATTAACGGCAACTCTTTTCCAACCAAGCCCAAGAAGTGAAGCGTGAAGAAAAGATGCAAATTAGGAAGCTTTTAAATATCAGAAGTTAGAGTAAGCGGGATGGCAATTTGGGGAATGTTATGATAGTATGTGATTCAATTCTGAAGTGACAGCCAACAGAGGAATTCCGTGACATAGAGCCATTAGGTCAAGATGCATACCATTGCACTCCAGTAAATGCGCAACATCCAGTAGGATTGGATTGGTTGATAGAAATTAAGGTAGGAGTGACTATTTAATATTATGATATGTGATAGTATTGGAATTGAATCTAGGCGAGTTAGTTATTGATTGTGGTCCGGGCTAAGTTATCTCGGTATTATATATATTGTGTGTTTTGTCATTGTAGATTCTTTTGCATATATATATTATTATCTAATCTGTTAGATGTTTAAGTTTTAAGATCTTAATAAAGTCAAATTAAGATCGTGGCAGCTCCTAGTTCTTCATTTATTCCTACACCTCTAGCTCACGCTGATAATCAAGGAGAAGGGCACCCGAGGGGGGCAACTTCACATCCTTTAACCCTAGAATGAAAGATTTACGGGAATGCTACCCATTCGTCTCCCAAACTATATGAGTTTGAGCAAGCTTAAAACTCATTTTAAAGGTTAATAACGTAAAACTTATACTACCGCTACCTGCAGATTATTTCATGACATCCAATCTTCACATAAGCAAGAAAGTAAAATTGATATATTTTAGAAGCAATCTTTACACATTTTAGGGTGATGCTCTCCGCACATTGTTCTAGAACATGATAAAAAAAATTGCGTGTCATTCTGCGCAACTTATATGCGCAAAAAGCACAAATTTTCCTGTTTTTAGTTTCCAATTGTCCAGGTGGTTTAATTTTCCGCTTCAGTTTCAAAAGTTCACAGATAATTGTCCTTGTTGATAGGAGCAAAGTTGATACCTTTATACGTTTCTTCAACCATAGCGCATTATTTAGCTTTATCGCAAACTTTCTTATAAATAATGCTTTTTTCAGATTTTTGCATTCACAAAACTTATTTATCATGCTGTCTGTAAATTCGTGATTTTGGACTTCAATAAAATCTTCATTTTCCGATTCATCCTCAGAAATAAAACTTTCATCATCATTTAACTCTTTTAATAATTTTCGGATAGCCTCAGGTTGACCCAAAAGTTTCTTCGCGAATACGTTTCGACATAATCTCGAAAACTCAGGAGAAACAAAACGAAGACTGATTTTCAATTTCAAACGTTACTGCTACCCATTCGTCTCTCAGCTTAAAATTGTTCTAAAAATACTACTTGCGAAAATATTCTGAGAACAAGAAATATCCTTATCTAGCCAAGGTCATATGAAGGTACTGAGTC
>BMAV01027253.1:31041-45809 GCA_019973955.1 Trichonephila inaurata madagascariensis
ATAGTCGTAGTCTGCTAGACGAATGGATAGCATTCTAGGGTTAAGAAAATTGTAAATATCTAAATATATATGTTACCGTTAAAGTATGAAATCCATTATTTTACAGAATGATTAGGTATTTCAAGGAATAACTAGGTGTTTCACGAGGGTATTTACTTTTCAGTAATTGTTATGTATTTCGAGCAATAAAAAAACTGAATTAATATTGTTGGACGAGATACATGTTCCAGTAAATATGTTTATTTGGGACAGTTTAGTGATCTAGTATAGGATGACATATCTTTCAATTTTTGCATGATGCCTTTCAGAGTCAGTAAAAGTGGGAAATTTTAACATTAGATGAAAGACCTTTGCAGACCACCAAGGCTCCATGGACGACAATTTAAGAATCGCGAATAGAACCCGTTACCGAATATGCAACTCACTTCCACTCTTTGAATAGTTGCTTTATCAATTTTTGCATATGACTATGGTATCATTGGAAGAAATGCAAAATCCATAATGTAGCAAGAAACATTTATCAAGAAAATATCAAATAAGTAATAATTTTTTTTGTGCATCGAATCAATCTTGTATCTTGTCAAGTTTATTTTGAGATCCACTAACTTCAATCTTTTCCGGAAGTACGTATTTACTCAAACGTGTTTTATCTATTCTTCTTTAAACGGGACTGGGAAGCCACCATCTACCGCACAATGTTGTTTGAAAAGAAAAAAAAGAGAGAGAGAGAAAGAATTCGAATATTTCTTCCTTCGAAACGAAAAAGAAGGTTTCGGAAATTGTTTGGGAGTAAAAACATCAAATATTTGAACTTCAAATGTTCCTCCGAAAAATAGAGGGGGGGGGGGGAGGGACATTCCCAGTAGTCAGTGCTGGAATTTATTGTTTTCTAACGTATTCTGAAATGAAGCTACCTACGGTTAACTGTTTTGGAAATTTTAAGACTCAAAGAATGGTCGTTTTCGTGGTAAAGGTATATTTCTTTTTCAAGCCTGAATCATTGCAGAATAGAGGTACTGCTCATTGAAAATTTACTTAATGTTAAACTTTTTTTTTGCAAATCTTTCTTTTTCCTGTATAATATTACTTCAGTTTTTTTGTTTGTTACTTTTCCTGTATTTTTACTTTCAGCATTTGATTTTATCTCTCCTGGGCTGTTTTCCTTTAGTTTCTGTCGCTTGTAAAGTTCATAGGGAGTCTGTAGGTTTGTGACGGCCTCACGCGTCTTTTCTTTAACATGTCCTCTGGGTTCTTTTGGGGCCAAGATTAATGGCAACTCTTTTCCAACCAAAACCCAAAAAGTGAAACGTGAAGATGGAATGCAAATGAGATAGCTTTTAAATAACAGATGTTTCAGTAAGTCGTATGGCAATTTGGGGAATGTTATGTGAGAGATTGATACAACCGTGAGTTTTGACAGCCAGTAAAAGTTACTCTGAAAATTCAGCCATTAGGTCAAGGTGCATACCATTGTATGTTCTCCCAGACACCTCTTCAAAGGATTGAAGTTACGATTGGATTAAAGTAGGATTGAATATTTGATATGAGGACTTGTAATATTATTAGAAGTGATATTAGGCGGGTTAGATATTGATAGTGGTCCAAGTTACGCGATTCGGTATAACTATTATTGTGTGTTTGTTCATCGTAGATTCTCTCATAAATAATATTATCTAATTTGTTAGAGGTTTAAGTAATATTCTTAATAAAGTCATATTAAGAATACAAAAATCTCTGTTCCTTTTGCAAATACTACACCTCTTGCTCACGCGGATAATAAAGAAACGGTCACCCTAGGGGGGCTGATTCACATGTTTTTCAAGGAATGTCAACGCGTTAGATGAAATATCCAGATTGAGAATTTATATTTTCAAAATGATTTAACTGTAACATTCTGAACAGTGTTAATTAAAATTGAGTATTAACTTTACACTAAGAAACAGACCTAAATATTTTTATGAACTAAAAGGTTAAAAGGAAAACTTTCTTAAGCTCTCAACCCTGTTGGGAAAAAAACGTATGTCTTCTGTACTTTATTCTGCTAGTTGAAATGCACCTTTCTAGCACGGTTTAAATTTTTAAAATATGAAATGCTGCTTTTATAGAAAACATAATACTTTTTTAAAGATGATAAAGCTTTGTGTAAGACAGTATATCAAATATTTTAAAATAGTTCTTTTTAAACAAGTGCTTAGATTATAAATAACTTTAAGCGAACTGCAATTCGGGATCACTAACAACTTTTAATGTACAATATATATATATGCAAATATACTTATCTACTAAAAAAAGAATTAAGCTTAATAAGAAGTTATAAGCTGTTTATAACTTCCAAGTAATCTACACGCGTTAATGGAAGCGACAATTATATACAAGAAAAGTCCATTTTAAAAAATAAAAAAGTACGAGTTAACCTTACAGTGAAGAAAATACTGTAGTATTATTATTAATCAAAGTTGGAAACTTCCTTAAGGAAACAAGTCAAATCACTTTTGCTCCAAATAACTGAAAAAGATAAAATACGTTTAATTAAGAAAAACGATTTAAATCAGACATCGGTATAGCACAGTTAACAAATCCATGTTGCCAAGCCGAAAACGATCTTCTGAAAGAATATTGCTAGGATGATTATTCTAAAAACAATTGTAATTCGTCCGGTTTAGAAAAGTGACGAGAGAACACTCTTTTACTCAAATATTAACCTCTGACAGAAACCAAATTTTAGAGCATAAGATAAATTTAAATTCACAAATACAGATATGAATTATTCTGACTCAATCAAGACATTCATGTGCTTTTAATCCTAATCAGTAATTAGGAAACTTAATTAATAATCTTAAATAACCTGTTGTAATAATATATTTAAACGAAAAAGTTTTACCAAATTATCGTTAGCGTAGAAATAACTGATGAAAATGATGCATGTAACGTTTACTAACAAAACGAATAAATAAACTGGAAATTGATTAAAATTTTTTGACTTTAAATTGTGTTCTGAAAAATATTTAGGTATTTCTAATAGGGTGCAGTTATTGTACTATTTCCAAAAGTTAGACATCTAAGGGGATATCATCTTAAAAGCATCTTAAAAAATATAAAATTTGTCTTGACATTAAATATAATTTATTTATTGTTTCTTATAATATTACTTATAGGAAGCCTCAAAAACCAGATTAATACCATTTTATTAACTGCTTAAATTACATTTATGTCAGTATAGGCACATTGATTAAGAAATAAAGTTTGTAAATAAAGTTACAAGAAGGGAAGAGTTTAAATGAAGTGAATATTTTATCTGGATTCATAAAACTAATTCTTCTTTCTTCTTTTTACAGCATCCCTATAAGATACCAAAAACCAACACATTTTTAGAATATAACAGCATTATTTTCAGTTATGTTAAATGTATAAACAAATTAAATATATATATATATATATATATATCATAATTTTATTATAAAGAGCCAAAAGTAAATTAAAGCTGCATATAATATTTAGTATAATTTAAATAGCATACAGTTTTTAATAAGTATTCCTTCTGTAGATTTAAATTTAAAAACTAAGAAAATTCTAAATTTTTGTAAAATTTGTAATTAGCATCTTTATAGAATAAAATTATAGACCTTGTGATTTTACTCACTTATCGAGTAACGAGGATAGCACCTAACCTGGTTCCTCTATATTATCTATAGGTACCAAATCCTTCACCACACAACTGTTTATAGAGATTCACTGCCAGTTAGAGAGCACCATTATTGACACAACGGATTATCATTGTTAACAGGATTTAAACCCGTGCTCCATTCGAACACGTGTACTAACAAAATTCGGTTTAATAGATGGAATATTTGATATTATATATTAATACAGCTTTCAAATCTCATGCTAATGTATGTTCGATGGTAACTGGACTTGTTGCATGAGATAATAAGCATATAAATACCATCTGATAACCTTAACATCTAATACATTATACCTTTGATGTGATACCTTATGATGTAATAAGTACATAAATACCATGTATTCTCCAGCCTATGACATCGATTGTGATTATTAAAGCTATCTCTACTATGAATTTCAAACTAAATGGCATGAATGAAACATCACATCCAAGAACATACCATTCTGATTATCTCACTATTGTACAGCTAATAGGAAATCAACACTTTTAAGGCAAGCGAATGTATTAAAATTGGACTAAAAGATGTATTGTAAATCTTTAACATGTGTCACACTTTTTGTAATACTTATTTTTATTAGAAGTTTTTTTAATCACATACACATAAACACAATTTCAAGAGTTGTGTGTGTCTACAAAAAAAAAAAAAATAATAAATAAATAAAGACAACTACAACAAAAATATGAACATCCGTAAGTTGTTCATATTTTTGAGGATTTTTTCAAAATCTACTGAAAATTCTTTAATGAAAATTGGTAAAAAAAACACACAAACACACAAAAAAGGATGACTTTCATAATTGTCTATTTTAATTTTGCTCTGTTGACTAAAGGCTTACGGTTCCTTGAGGAATTTTTTGTAAAAGTTCCTCAAGGAACCATAAGCCTTTACCATAAATGACACAAAGACAACGTCTCAATGATTAAGTTAGATGGAGAGCAATTTTTAGATTGAAGACAGGTCAATCCCAAGCAAAATAGAAAGATGGCTCAATGTGCCAAGAAATGTGATAATGCAATTTCCACATTTTGGTGCCAGATCCAGAAGACCGTAACAGTATTCAATAATTCAATAAATCAGTTACTGGCACAAAAATAATCTAAACTGACCACGTCTTAGCTTTAACTACGAGTCATAATACAGGAAGGACAGCTACTAAACTCGTAAATTAGTTTTCTGTTATTTCTTGTGGCTCATTTTCGAAGCATATTGTTTCCTGAAACATTGATAGCACGAGTCACAATTCTCTATACGACATGACTAATGCTCTGCATCTTACTCACTCCAGAACGCCAGAAAGCTTGCCTTGCTTAATAAAGGCAACATCATCCTTAAACACAGGAGTTGTAGGATCATATTCTCTTCACTGAAGAGTCGAGATTGAACTTGGACACTAATTTTTAAGTGTTCACATACAGGGATTCTATAATCAATCCAACATCATAGTTGTGTTATGGTCTTAATGGAGTTAAAATTCGACGAGTGCATTCGGGCTTTTATTGAGAACAGTTGCTATATAGCTCGTTTTTGTGGCCGATAATCATTGTCCTTTTACATACTTGGCTTATCGATGAATACCCTACAGCAGTACTTCTCAAATTTTCTATACTTGCGACCCAATTTTCAATCATAATTTTCCTCGCGCCCCCCATATAATAACAATATATTGAATTCAATAATTATATGCTTTGGCATAAGGCTGCAATTCTACTCAAATTATAAACCATACAAATTATCAAGATAAATGTTAAATTTTGAATATAATTTTATAGCATCCCCATAGGATCACACTAGTAATTATAAAACTTGTTATTGACTTAATATTGTTAAATTAATTATGAAACATATTGTGCAGTACTGATACATTTATAAGTGTATTATATCAATGCAAATGTGTATTTTATTTTTTATTATGTCAGAATGCATATTTTTTTGCTTCTTTTCAGTAAATTAATAATTTTTTTTAAAAAAAATAATCTTTTATTTTTGACTTTCTGATAAGATCGCGCCCCACACTTTGGGAAACACTGCCCTAGAGAATAAAGAAATTCAGGGGAAAGAGTAGCCAACTAGATTTTTAGACCTGAAAAAGCATTTCTGAGATGCTCTGAGCAGAGCAATTGTTCAACACTCTTCTCAGGGCGTTTTGCAGCTAAGAAGTGTCTTCATGGAGCAGTGTGGTTAACTGTCACATGATCTTATAAACAGCCATGTAAGCAACATAATAATTGCTGTAAGTCCCGCGGGCCTAACTAATAAAACAACAACTTTCAAGCAAAAATCAATTTTATTTATCAATATACTTCTTTTCAAGAGTGATAAATTCAGTACATGTCTCTTCTATTTTTTTCTTACCTTTTTCGTAGAACGATTTGTCCTTAATTTAAAAATAGGCTTCAACTTCGGCAATCACTTCTTCATTGAGTTCAACCTCCTTGAAGCATTCTTTTAAGGTCTCAAAGCAACCAGTAGTGATTGTTAGCCAGACCTGGACTATATGTTGGGTGGCAAAGTAATTCAAAGCTAGCTCAAATTTTCAATTTGGTCATCGTTTTCATAGACTTGTGGCACGAAGCATTGTCTTGGTGAAACAGCACTTTTTTTATTTTGCATTTGGGAAAGTTTTTTTTTTTTTTCATTTATTTTTTTCATTCAATTGATCCAATAATGCCATGTAATATTCACTATTAATGATTTTGCCTTTCTCAAGGTAGACAATGTACAGTATGAACTGCGGATCCCAAAATACGGAGGTGATAGTCTTGCCATTTGCCGTTTGAGTTTTTATTTACTTTGGACGGCTTTCTACTCTTTTTGATACAAGTGTGTAGTCATGGATCCATGTTTTATCCATTGTCACATATTTATGCAAAATATTCTGTTTATTTAGATTAAACAGCTTCAAACAATACTCTGAATCGTCAATGCGTTGTTGTTTTTTATCGACAGTGAGCAAACGCGGTGTCCAATTTGAACAGAACTATCTCACTAACAAATGTTCATGAAAGATAATGAATATACTGAATTCTGATACTTTCAAATCCTCTTCTATCTCAAGCAGCTTCAAGTTACGATCCACTAAAAAGATTTTATGGACTTGTTGATGTTTTCTGGAACAGGTGTCTAATTCGTGCCACCTCAGCCTTCAGCGTCATTTGTGTCTGGGCAACCACGTTTATACAATGTCAGCTTACCACCTCTTAACCATGGTTTCCTAAGTAGTAGAGTCCATATAGCATTTATCAATCGATTATTTTACTGGAACAGTTTTTTCCCCATAAAAAAGAAATATTTGCTTAACACACATAATTCTTTTTCAACCATTGTTTCTAAGCAAACTAAGGTTGCTTCTCTAAAATCACTATAACTTTTAAATTAAACAAGACATTAACATGAAATTTTGACACGGGATTTTTGAAAGTAAGTACTACTAGGTTAGGCTTAGGAAAGATAGAAGATAGTGCCATTTATATGTAATGTCCGGAACTTATTGATTAGTTCATTGGGACAGATGTCAAGGGTGATCATAACTGGCATTAAACCTTACACATGTGCTATTTTGCTGCATCATTTTTAAACTACTGTACTTACATTAACATAAAGCCTGATCATAAGTGTGTATCATTAATTTCTATTATATTTATTATTCAATATGCTGATTAGAAGTTACACTCCAGTGGTTTAATAGATTTTGATAAGTCTATGAAAACGAGTTTGCTCTTTAACATTGCACATCAATCATAGTTACTTTTCTGGAACCTATGCAGTTTTCAAACCAAAAACAGTCTAAGCAAAAGAATAATGAACTTTTTATTTAAAAAAAATGTGTATCCTTAATAAAATAAAATAACACTTACCATTCAGTGAAAAAAATATAAATTATCTGAAGATAAATTTTTTACATGATTGAGGATTTTATTATTTTTATTATTGTGTTCCTGTCTTCAAATTAATGCTACTTTTGACAAAACAAATAAGTCTAAGAAATTCAACGATGTAAATATTTATAAAGCGAGCTAAAATTATTTTTCTTGAATATTTCCATACATTTCACAAAGTCAACATACAAAATTAAAAAAAGAAGTTTCTTAAAACCAGGAATTTAATTCGTCACAATCTTAAACTTTTTTTTCTTTGTTTTTGTTATCCCTGTTTTTTTTTTTAAACATTTTTTCGGAATTTACTTAATGCTTAAAAATATTTTATGTATTTATGTTTCTCGTTTATATTTTTCAGACGTACAAATTCGTAGATGACAGTGAGTAAATATTTCACAGGAAAAAGAAAGGAAATTGATTTAGCGAAAGCATTAAAATATTAATATGATGATCTTATTTCATTCTGCTTTACTTAACCTTACATTTTTTGCCTGAATGTAGGTCATTTCAAAATTATTGATGAAATTTTAAAGATTCCTTTCACTACTTTTTTTAAAAGTAATTTAAAAGATAAAAAAAATTCATCTTTCAGAAAAGAGGTACTAATTAAATTTTGCCATTATACATTATGAGCTAAGAATATGAACGATAAACTTCTTAAAATCGAGATTTAAAAGGCTAAGTTTAGCTTAAGAAATGTTAAACACGGTTTAAACGGAGTTAAATATTTTTTTCCATATTTCATTATTCTACAATTAAAAAAGAACCTTCCATTTATCTTCGAAGAAAATGATTTTGCCAAAATAATAAAAAGTTGTACTAAAATAAGTCCCCAATAGACGTGGAGTAATAATGTTGTAAGAGCTATTTTAATGAATGCAAATTTTTTTTAATCTTTATTTTACTGTATGCTTTTAACTAATAATGGGGTATAATATAGAAAATGGTAAAATCGTTACTATATTTGTTGTATTAGAATTATTATAATCACATTAAAGTATTAAACACCATATATATTTTTATAATTACGTTGTTTGAAAGAGAACATAAAAGTAAACATATACTTTATTCAAGGCAAAAAGGATTATTTTTTTTAATTCACAAATATTCGCATAGTGAAATAAATATATTTAGCAATTTAGAGTAAAGTCACAAGTCTGCCAGTTGCGACTAAATAATTTAAGAAGTTAGAAGCCATTATAAGTCTATTACATAGCATATTATTGTGTATAACATATACATAAAAATGCTTACTGATATTTCTCATTAGTAAGAAGCATATTTTAAAACTATTTCAATGTTTTATGTTGAATGATTCTAAGAGTATCATTACATGTTAAACTAGAAAATACAATGTATTCTTTGCATAATAATACAAAATACTTTTGGGACTATCCGTGGTCACAATGGATGTAATAAGCCGTAGAGCAGAATAAAATCATTCTGAATAATTAACTAAAATACTAATCTAATACATTTTAATGTTTCAAACCTTCCCTATAGAGTATTTTCTTAAGATCCCGTTCTGAAAAACATCACTAACATTGAAAACAATACTCAATTTAAAATGTAAATGGATTTACAGATTGGTATAATAAATGATTGCATAAATATTAACTATTCATCTTCGTAGTTTACCATCTTCTGCTGAGAAAGCTCGTGTACTTATATCCCGAAATTTGTCTTAATGAAGTTTTGTGAAGCTTTAGTTTCGATTTATTGAATCAGTACTGATATCACTTTTTGGGTTTTGATTTTCTTAATAAAATTGCATTTTGTTTTATTGTAGAGAGATAGAAATAAAAGGCGTATTTTATTCATGTAAATACTATGGAAGCTCATAAAAAATCAAAATTAATTCCTTCTCTTCATGTTCATAGTTTAATAGATATTTAGGTGAAAGTTAAGAGTCTACTCTATACAAGTTTACGAAAAAAAACCAACTTAAAATTCAATACAAAATCCAATGCAACCAACACAAAAAGCAATAAAATACGTTTTTAAAATAATGACTATTTTCAAATGGTCATAAAAAGCTAACCAATTAATTTTATAAGGAAAACACTTGAAACTTTTGAAGTGATTTTAAAATGCTACTCTTTCTGCAAAAATGAACGCACATATATGAATTTTGATTTACAAGCACACTAAACTATGCGTAACAAAAGCTAGTATGGGTTTTGTGATAACAGGATTGGTATTCGTGCAATACTTCTTTTTATGAATGTTTATTAAAAATTCCTTAACAAATGTGTAAATTCTAACTTCGATTATTTTTTTAAAATAAGTATTGCTTTGATTAAAAATGTATACAAACTTTTGTTCCATGTACTTTTAAAAAAAAATTGAAACAAAAATTCCAATTATTAAGAACAATAAAAAAAAATGCCTTAGCATTTTAAATGAAGCCAAACTAGTTATTTTATCTTTCTGAGGTAAGCCAGTTTAAAGTTTTGATTTGCCATTGGATTTTGATTAAAAACAAACGTAAGAGTTATCATAAATATCCGTTTTTTAAACTTATAGCTTTCAAATTGTGTGAGTTCGTAGCAAAGTATATGAAAAATAATTTAGACTAAAAAAATAGATTTTACTTTTTGACTGATTTTTGTCAATTGAATCGTACTGTGCCCCTTTAAATTAAAAATTTAAGGTAATTGATTTTATAATTTTTGTCGGAAATCAAAATCAAGCTTTATATGCGAGCACATATGAAGAGAAATTAACCAAAAAAAAAAAGTTAAAATTTCAGTAGAGCACATAGTCGTGTGTGAATTACATTATCTGAAGTACAGGTAAATTGCGCGAGAAAGTGTTATGCCTTCTACACTGAGAGGGATTTTGGGAGAAAAAAATATTCATATTCAATCAAGTCTTTCTGAAACTTTAAAAAAAACTATGGACGATGGTATATAAAATGATTTTTCGCTTGAGCTATTAATGAGAATGAAAGTTCAAAACTTTCATAAATAAAAAAGTTAAAAGTATAATTAACTTTAAAACGTTTGTCTTTCTTCGTTATAATAAGTATTTTTTTCATAGATTCTGAGCCTTAAAATCTGTCATTTTAGTGAGATATTCCAGATTTTTGAGAAATTAAAATAAATAAATATATTTAATAAGTTTGTAAATTCAATTTTATTTCAAAAGTATTCACTTAAAATTGGATACGAAGTCCACAATTGATATCGAATATATTTTCTTACAATTCTCTTACAATGCTTTAATTTTGTTGTCAGTTATAGGTTGTAATAAAAGTCATAGCATTTAAGATGAAGTGCTTTCAATATTTTGATTGAATTTCGATTTTGGAGAACTGCATCAACTTTCTTTAGACAAGACTTTAGAATAAACATGCTATTTAAAATATAAATTACATCATCATTTAGATACATAACAATATTGCACAAAGTTTTGAATATTAAATTTATGATACATCCCAATCATGATATATACGAGTATTATAAATTTTCGTAAAGTAACCATATAATATATAACCCTTCTTTGCGATCACCATAAAAATATATTTTACAAGATGAACTTTTTTTATAAATTGGGATGACATATACAATGTTATATAACATTGTATATATTCACCACGCATAAATTTTAATCATCAGATACGATTTACATTTCCAAATTACACTACATATTTTCCTCAATGAATAGGAAAAATATTTATTCAGTAACTTATTTGATATGTAATAAACTTCTTGCAATATAGTCAAGGCATTTTACGGCAGAATTGTGATAATTTTCTCCATAAAATGTATCCTTAAAGAAATATTACGTATATATATATGATATCCACAAAGCAGTTTTATTTGCATATTTATGTGAAGCTCTATTGTGGAAATGAAGTATCTAAAACAGGATTTTAAAAATAATGCTTGTAAAGGTGATTCATGATTGATGTCGAAATTTTCAGGATAATAGAATGTATCAGTTTTAATCACACAAAATCGAATATTAATATTATTACGAATATTTAAAATAATATTTTCATTGCAATCGAATTCAAATAATAAAATATTTAGTTAGTATTTAAAAAAACTTATTTTGCTACAAACTAAATACTTATGGATACAAATATGTTAAGTGGTTCATTTGAAATATGAAACCAGAGTTTGATGTCCAAACATGGTTTCTATATCTAAGCGTGTATATTTCCTTTAATTATACAATAAATCAATATATATGCAGATAACATGATGTTTCTCAAATGATCTTATTGAGGGCACTGTCTTGCATTGGCTGAATTTCTTTTTTTCCTGTTTTTGAAAGCATAGAAAAGCAATACCTTAGAGTTATTACTGTTAATTAGTACCACATTAAATAAATCCACGCTATTGCTATTGGACAAAAAATTCGTTCCTGTCAAATTATGTTAAAATAAAAATATTTTAAAGTTATCTAAAAATTATGAAAAATAACGTAAGAGTGAAAGGTTAAATACTAGAGCAATTTTAAAAAGCAATTAAAAAACATAATTTATTTAAACTAGAAAATCAGAGAAATGTTTTTGTACCTGTCTCCTTCCCCTTTTCCCCTTAGAAAATATGATTGCACAGAATATCATTTTTAATTTTCATGTTCAATGGCTCCTTTTTTCATTTGAATAAATTTCTACAATTCATTCACAGGCTTTTTTAATGGCATTGAATAATTCTTCAAGATTATTCAAAGTAAAGTTTTTTCTTTTGTATGTGTTCTTTAGTTCCTCTTTCTTCTTCATAAGCTTATTCTTCTGTATTGAGAGCTTCGTCATAAATAAGTGAAGAGTTCTTTCAAATACACTATGGCATTGGAAACAACCTATGTTTCGAAGCCTATATCATGCTCAAGCCTCACAACAGCTTATTTTCGTTTATCATGTATTATAAATATATTAGGAAATGCTACAATATGTAATACTAAAATAGAGGTGTGTTGCATTATGTAGCGTAAATCGGATGCCAAGAATAATCGTTGTGCATGGTATTAGGCTATCTTAAAACTGAAAGTTATTTCTGTGATCTGTATCAGTGACACAAGGTCTTCTCATGCAGTTTTGTCTGCAGCCTTATGGGTTGAGAGGGACCCTCAATTTCGTTTCTGGATTTGGTATGATGACAAACAATGAAGGTGACTGGGCTATTGGTCAAGCAGGCAGAAGCCAGTGGGAGTATTTATAGAGGTAGAAAACTGGCGGAAGTTGGAGAGCGGATAAGCAGTTTTCTTATTAGTTGTTGAATTGTGAGGATAATGGCCCTGATTGGCTGCCCAGAGGAGACCACTAGTTCTTATTAATTAAGAGGGAGAAGCGATGTTCTGAATGGAGTGCGAGAGAAAATTGCTATCCATGTGCAATTATCCATTAGGTCATCCTCCCGAGAACTGACCGATATCGGTACAGCTTCACAATGGTCCATCAAATTGAGAGAGTATTTTAAACACTGTTGACACGAACATTTTATTTTGAAGAACAAATTTAGACATAATTTCGTCCTAATCAAAACACTTCAACTTGATGCAACCAGTGCCGTTCATTTTGGCAATTTTACTGTTGTGAAAATATTTTGGAGCTATATCTTTCCAAGCTGCATGAAAGTGAATCAAACAGAGAACTAATTACAATTTATTACTCAAATTATTAACCATACATTTGCGGAGTCTACACTGAGTAAAGCCGCACTCAGCGAAGTATAACTGTATATCATTTTAAATTAAGCAATAAATTTCTAAATACACCTTGAATTATGCAAATCATACCCTTCAGATATGTAGTTGGGTTGAACAGAATTCGGATTTGAAATTCGTTTGTAAATCATACTAAGCACTAATTTTACACAAAAATTCACGTTACAGTTAAATGTCATGGTGAACTAAGAATTTTAATATCTCTAGATATGATTTTATATTTCAAATCAGCTCTAAATATTTTTGTAAGAATTAATCAAAGTTACGTTTTGGTACTCATTATTTTGAAATAATGAACCGTTCGTCGTTTTGTACTTAATTTATTTTACAACAGATTTTTAATAATAACTACACAAAAAAGTCAATCCCTAGAAACAATATCTAAAAAACACATACACATTTGCAATTTGATGGCCACATTAATCACATGAGAAACTATTAGGGAAATAAAGTAGCAAAACGTAATTCTATGAAATATTTTACACAATCGATTAAAGTATAGAAGTTTAATGAATATAAAAAAAATTATGATAAATTTTCAATCTACATAAAAGCAAATATATTTTTACATGCTTTACAGATGATTTATCAGAAATGATAAGAAACGTTTAGTTGAGGATTAAAGCTACTACTTTGGAGGTTGCATTACTTTAACAATTTCATACTGCTAATTTATAGATCAATTTATTCTTGAATTCCTTATGAAGTCTTCTTAGTTTCTGATACATATGAATCTTTCTTCTTTTTTAATCGTAAAATTTGTTTTGATCAGATTACAACATTTTACTAATATAATCAAAGTTACAAGTCGTAACGGGTTCACATTATGTCTATGTTTGTACGAATTCTATATAAAATGTTACTTATAGTATTTTTTAAACATAAATTCTGGAAAGTTGACTTTCGCAGTCAAACATGAACACTTTAATGCTTTTTAGTAATATAATATTGTGCGAATTTCATTCATTAACCCTTTAATGGTCAAGTTATTTTGATGATTTGGGCACAAAAATTGTGGAATTTTTTTGTACCAAAGAACTTATAACCTCTAACCTTTGAAGTCTTCAGTAAAGTTTGACATCTATTGAATTGAGCGCACATTAACTTTTCCCGAGAAAAGTTAAAGTGCATGTTGACAAAGAGATGAAGCCGAAATAAACGTCTCCCGATATATATTCGGGTAAAACAATACGATGCACTCAAAAAAAATTACCCCGAGTAGTACTCGGGCGTGACATTTTCAAACACCAGTGCTGTGTCCCGAGATTATCACGGGCATGACAGTTAAAAGGTTAAAAAAAAACTGAGTTAGTTCACTTTTTCATGTGAATGAATACTTTTTGGGCTTATTTAAAAAGTTGCTATAGCAAATATAATATCTTTTTGTTGTAACTCTTAGTTGATTTCTACGTTATGCTTCACGATGCACATTCAACATATCTTAAAAATTATACCTTCAGAAATTAAGTTGTGATGTTAAAACCATACGAAATATATAATAGTAAAACAAATTATTTTCGAAAAGTAGCTG
>BMAV01027253.1:74107-92560 GCA_019973955.1 Trichonephila inaurata madagascariensis
TTCTCTCCCATCCATTAGTGTCCGGGAGTTAGAATAAATATCAGTTATAATCAATTCAAATACAATTTATCAATCTTTTAACAAATCTCAACAACCCCGGCTAGGAAATGCACCCATAACTAAGTACTGGAGCAAAATCTAGGTAGACGAAAAGTTAATGCTTAAATATAAGCCTTGATTTGTATAAACCGTATCTTCTTTGGGAGAAAGTTTTCAATAGAACAATATTTAAAGAAATAGGTTTTTTCCAAGAGGATTAGTAGGAGGCTCGCGATTATACCCGTTACACCCTGACTTCCGACTCATAGCTGAGTGATTTAAAGGTTCCTCAATAATCATAAGACAGCCTCTGCTGCTTATACAGATTTTTTTAAACACTTCTTTTTTCCCCTTTAAAAGAATCTAATTAACATTAAATTAAAAGTATGAGAGACAAAATACTAATTCCTGTATTAATTAAAATTTTTAATGAGAAGTTATGTGCTTTTTTTCCTTGTGCAAGGGCTGTTATATTGGGTGCAGTATTTAAAATCTGCAGACTTAATTCTAGTTCTACGCTTTCCAGACGGTTTCTGTATTCATTTTTAAGATGAGGAGCTGAAAATATATTTTTTCACATAAATAAATAATCTTGAAAGGCATCAGAAATTTCAGAGTGTTCGTGGACAACTCGGAAACATTTTTCCGTAAGTGACCCCAAAATTTTGGAAGAGGTTTACTCTTGTAAACTAATCTCAAAGCTCCATCTTTACAGAGCTATAGAAAGGTATTCTACAGACTTGAGACCATCCTGTTCAAGCAGATCTACTGTAAATGGTTCCCTAATCTAGTTATTTTTTCTTTAGTAATTTTTTTCTTTTTCAACGAGACCTTCAGTAACCCACTAAAAATGCACTGAGAACTCCCGTGGGTCCGCAAACCACAGTTTAAGAACCGCTGTTCTAAAGCAGATCTAAAAAGTTTAAAAGAAGTATCCCTAATTATTTTTTTCTAGTGGTGCTGCGGATCGGTTACCATTGCAGACCTAGTATATTTCCTAGAAACAGATATCACTTTTCAGTGCTGCACCATATAGGTGGATTACCAGTCACAGAATCACAGCAATGCAACTTTGAAGCCGAGTTTCCACCCTAGGGGAAGGCACATGAGCTCTGACGATGCGAGCACCCAAGACAAATAGGAACTCTAAGGATCTTTACATGCCCCGTAATCATACGGCATACACGCTGTAGATTTTCTGAATCATGAAAATCCACCACTTTGAGCCAGGGATGAACGCACAAACTTGGACGTACAAAGACAGCCACAAACCAACTACGCCACCCAATTGGCGTATCATTAATTATAATAAAAATAGATAATTATTTATGTTTTTCATCTTCGAAATTTCACTGATTTTCGCTTGATATCTTCCAAGCAAATTCAACAGAAACATATTCAGTAGAGTTGTCATTGTTGCGAGCTCGTGGCCAATGTTGTTAAGTTGCGGCTTCAAGATCTAAAGCCTATAGATATGCCTTGCAGCAACCCTGATACACGTTCAATCCAACGAAGATCAAAATCCTCCTTTTAATATGGTGTATAAATTTAAGGTATCCGACTACGTCCGGAGCCGTGATTTTGCAAAAGCGCATTAATGAATAATATTTATAATATTCAATGTCATTTAGTTTAGAAAACGTATATATAATTGTTTTAAGAATAGTATTACAATAAAAAATTATTTAAGTACAATATTTTGACAAAAAATAAACATAGAAGGACCAATTTTCAAATCATTATCCTTTTATGAAAAATGCTTCTATTATAATAATATTTTGTCTGTATATAGCTCAGACCTCTGTACAGAGGTTGAACTAGAATTTTTGAAATATATTACTTAGAAGTGGATTTATCCATATTTTACTGCAACAAAGGGGAGACATTTTAAGAAAAAAAAAACGCCGATAATTATTTTAATTGGTGGTCTCTGAAAATAATGTGAATTTTTCAACAATCCTAGTTCAGACTCTCTGGAGAAGTCTTTACTTTATATAAGCACACACACACACACATTAAGTATTATTATTATAGAAGCATTTTTTATAAAAGGAGAACATTTTGAAAAAACGTTATTCTAAGTTATTTTTTTTTGCCAAAATATTGTATTCAAATACTTTTTTTTTGTCATAATGCCCTTAAAATAATTTTAAACATGTACTATAATCTAAGTGACACTAAATATCATGAAAAATACCCATTTATGTGCTTTTTAAAAATCACGGTTCCAAATGTAGACGGATACCTTGAAGAAAGGGATGCCAGCTCATAGGTCGTCTTCGGCGTTTGACCAAAAACAAAATTATTAAGTCCTTCACCAAAAACACGCGGAATGCTTCATACTACGGCATTAATAATCAATCAAGTAGCTTAAGTGTAGACGGTGAAGTCAAGTGAAGGGAATTTTTTTCGCAGCCCATTACTAATACAGATTTAACTTCGTAGAGTTAGTTTTAATTTAACAGTGATTAACTCATCTTAATCACAAAAACTATGCCACATGAAGAAAGAGGCAATAAGTTAAATTTTGTTCAACTGGAGACTATTGTGTGATTTTAAACTCTTGATGAATTTACTCTTAAGCTTCTTATTGCTGTAATATTTGACACTAATAACCATTAGCCTTAATGAAAATAAAGCTTTGCCCATATATGTGTGTGTGTGTCTATATGTGTAGAATATAACCTCTAAAATTAGTTAAGTCATTTCATTCCCACATCAAGAGTATTATATTGGATTATTTTATTTTTATTTATCTTGAATGTCGATCCCTAATAGCAAAATTACGAAGTGAGAAGCGTTAATTATCAAAGTGATAAACGTGCTGGCACGCATTGCTGCTACTTACAGGAGACATCACAACAACTTTTCAACAAACAACAACGTTGAAATGCAATTTATGTATGAGAAACTGGCTGAACCATTTCTTTATTTAAACTCATTGTAGGTGTCACTGCTGGCACCTGTTTTGTCTGAATGCACTGAAAAGCTAATCATTTGCATATCATGTCAAATTCTTCCTGTTGTTTAAATTTAATGTCCGTAGCATGTTGCCTTCTTGTTGTAGCAATTTTAATGGCCAATAGTGTATATATATATATATATAACCATATCATCAATATAACTTGACAGTAAAAGGATTAAAGAAGTTATATCCATTACGCGTAATGCCTGTATCAACTTAGGATTAACCATTTTTATGGGAGGGATTTACATTAAGAAAAAATAAGCTGATGAAAGCTCCAAAGAGTAATCTTTATGTTAAAAATTAAGAATTTATTGTTATATGTGAGGTGTTTGAACTCACGCCTCGCCCTTTTTTACGGGCACTGATCTTGGGTTAAATCTATTTTCAATTAACCCATTTACTAACTTATAAAGTCAACAGGTAAATACTGAATTTGAGTCTTAATAAGTCCCAAGATCATTGGTACCAAAAGCAAACAAACAAAATTAGTTTGAAACGAGGGATATTCAAATTAATTCAAGTATTGTCTATTATATCTATGCTAATTAACACTGAAAATTTGAACTATATATGTGGTGCCGGCGGCTATTTACAGCCCCACCACTATGCTCAGTGTTTTGGGAGCCTGGCTGTCTGTAGACGCACCTTCTACCACGACGTTGAAGGGAGCCGACGCCATTGAAGGAAGATGTAGGCACGGGCGAGATGACAGACTGAGAAAGACGGAAAGTAAAGACATTTGCATGGATTAAGACGTTAAAAACGAAGACGATAACACTTCGCGTGTTAATGAAGAACTGAACTAAAAGCCTGATGTATGTATTGTAAATAATTTCGAGTTATTACATCTATAATTAATCATAATCTGTGTTCCAGCCATTTCCTGACAAACACCCACCCACACATCTATAGGGAGAGAATGAACTAATAGTAGGAAATGAAAAAAGAGCATGATTTGCCTGCATTGTTGTAACAATGCACACAAGGTTTAGCTAGTTTGGCTGAAAAACCGGTTTTCGATTCCAACTTTAGTCATTGTTGTAACAGTTACATTGTTACAACAATGGATACGAATCTAACTTGGGGTATAAAACTGGTAATTAATTAAATAAATTAACCGGTAATTAAGGAATTAGTATTTGAAAAAACTGTATTAACATCAAGTGTCATCCACTACAAGTTTAAAAACTTATTTCAACTTTATTGGATGAATAGAAAGTATTTTATTAATGATTGAAAATTTGAACAAGATGTGTAAATGTACATATTTATATAGGGAGAGAGTGAGTCGGCCGAATAATATCGAATAGGCTTGCATAAAAATGTAAACAACGCTTACTACCTTATAAAGTATTAATTAGTTGATGTTAACCGGTAATACCTGTAAAACATTAATGAAACAAAGAATTTCTAAGACGCAATAAAAATCTCTCGGAATTCATCGTAAGTTAAAATAGCTACATTATTTTAAAATTCGCTTTGCAGTACATCATTTTAAAACTATTTTAAGAAAAATCAATTATTTAATTTTTTTACTGTTCTTTGTAAAATAATTTTTTTTCAGGTCTTAAATGTTTTCGAATTATTTTGAATTTTTTTGAAAACATTAATTATATTTTTTTGCGGAGGTTTCTTATCTATCATGTTCTCCTGCAAAAAATATGAATTTAAATTACGAAAACATCAAACAAGTTTAGTTTCGTAATCTTTCCTGTTCTCGGTAAAAGATGAAAAGTCAACAGAAAAAAAAAAGACTTATTTTTGCCAGTAATTGGATTTTGCATACAACTATAGATTTCTTAGTGTAATTTGATTTTATAACTTTGGAGCTTTATCAAATTTTAACAAATTTCCAGAGTTAAAATAAATTTATTCAGTCAAGCGTAAAGATAAGAGCTACATATATTTTACTATCACAGCAACGTCATTCGAATTTCAATCATAATATTTTTCAACGCCATAACATTAAAATGAGTCGCCTTTTCGCGACAATTTTTATGATAAATATTTTTTATCTATCAAATTTGGAAATGAAATTTATACTGTTGGTCGTAAAATTACAATCTAGAGAATGATGTAATGGAAAAAAGCATTAAAACCTACAGAGAATATAGGACAGTTTCTCTTAAATCTACTCTCCATTTCAAACTTTCTGATAAATAAGAGAAACTATTCGAATCGAAAATTTTAACAAGTAACTTTCTGACTGCTTCGAAGAAAAGTTTTCCGCTACCATAATCGTTTCGAATGAGCCCTTTGTTGTTGAATCCTAAAAAACAAACATAAAAAAATTGCCTCTGAAACTTCGCTAACTATTAAATAATAGAATAGTTTTAAATTATATTATTCAATTGATACTTGAAGAAGTTTCTATTAGACCAATGATTATCTTTGCTTCTTCCAAAATCTCCTCTCGCCAGTACTTAAGCTATATTTTCTATAAATAGCTGTAAATGTATGAATTCTAAGTTAAAGATCCCTATTTACTCCATACTATATCAGATGAAAGACTGATATTATGTCTATTTATCTCTCTGCTACTTTTATATTGTACAGAAATATAGATCTCTCTATTAGTCAAGTCAATATCTTGACTAAAGGAAACTCGAATATGAAATCGATTGTTTATTAACGTTACCCTTTAGAGCATCATGAGGGTTCATAATTTTAAATTACGATCTAGTGACGAAGATGACACAACGCATTAACTACATTCTCCAAACTGCCACACCCCACGAGCAAAAGAACTTTTAACTTTGACAGATTTAACAAGCATCCATCACTGTAAGCGTAGTTCTCTTTGGCATTACCTCTGCTTGATAGGTTGTAAGGGGTCTATCCGCGAAACTTCCAACTAATCCTCTTCGGGTAAATTTATTCTTTTTAACTGTAAGTTCTATTGAAAAATGTTGAAATGTTCTATTGAAATTTGTTAAGTATCCTTAATCCATGCGATTGTTCGTATAATTAGTTACGTAGTGCATTTCCTACCTTTAGTTGTATGGTTTAAATTAGTGGGATAATAAATTTGAGTTTGAAACTGGTTATAACTGATTTTTACTTGAACCCCCAAACACCAACAACCACTAGCCGGTTGTTTCAAGGTGATCTCGGTGACCTAATGGTCATTGTCACGTACTCTTGGTTAGCATGCCATTATTAAACCTAGTGCCACTGAAGACTTGCCGAGTAGAGCGGCTGATACACATTAAATCTGTCTCAAAATCTTCACGATGGAGAAGTGGGAAGTTAGAAGGGTAGGTGATGATGGTGAGGTTTTGTGTTTTATGGCGAAAGAGACAGTGTTGGCTATATTGAGCCAAACATTCATATGTCTGTGGTCTGGACGGGAAAAGAAGAAAAAGAGAAATTGGATGACAAGATGGAGGTTCGAAAATAGAGGAGGATCACTGGGGTACCCCTGGTTCGTGACACCCGTGTTAACCAAAGATAGTAAACCCCTTGAGAAAAGGAAAAGATCACTAGGGTACCTCGGGATTGTGACACCAGTACCCACCTAAAGAAGGTGAGCCCCCTGAGGGGTAGAAGGGTGGGATGTTGGCTAAGTTTCAGCATTCTCACTTGACCTTGTCTTAAAATTACGAGGTTCGTTGCCAAAATCCGTTGTTTTGCTTAATAGTGCGACCTTACTGAACACTGACTCACTCCCATTCTACTTTGTAGAAACAACGCCAGCCACGAGTTCACTATCACAACCACTTAGCTATCAATATAATCCTACGAAACACAGAAGAATGAACATAAAACAGGAAAACAAAGTAAATTTATTCAAAGAAAAATAGATACATTGGATGATAATTAAACTTGTAATGCATTATGTCAAACTTAAGATTAGGGCAAAAATCGATACATTACTTACTTTGTAACTGATATTTATTTCTCACTTTTGTTTGCTTGATTAATTTTTCCTTCAAGTCGAGAGTTAATTTACTTTCCTACACAATTATCATGCTGAGAGGTTGTAACAAAGTTTGAGTAAAATGATAGTATATTTCTTTGTCTGTTTCTTGAAAATTTCATTACTTGATCTTTAGACACATTAGTACTAATCAGATAGTCGAACTTCTTAATCGGATTAGTTAACTTTTGCCAATAAGTTACTAGCCATCTGTTATTTATTGGCAGATAGATGAATATAATAGATAATGATATTAGATAAGATTTAATATCGTATTACTTATCACAAGTTGAAGATAATGAGAATGTAAAAGATTCATTAAAATTGTAATGCTTCGTTAATTGCTTGGCATTAAGTTAACATTTAAGCTGGATTACAGTTTATTGCATCCGATAAATGGATTAAAGTTATGATTTAATGAAATGAGTAAATAAATTATAAGGAAATTGAATGACAATATGAGAGAAACTTACTACAAGGAATTAAGGTATTATTTCTCGAAATCTATTAATATACAAAGAAGTCTTTTCATATATTTCTCTTTCTACAGAAATTAAGAAATAAATTCAAATGTGAATAAAAATTAGAAAATTTTAAAAGTTACATAACAGGAATTACATCAAATTTTGTTTTTCTTAAAAATAAAGTGATTAAACCAAGAAAAAATGCTATGTATTGTTTTCAAATGATTTTGTATACTTGAGATATAGCAGAATTTTAGTTATAAATACGATTTCATAAACGGTTTGAAAAGTAATTTATAAGTCAAAAAACAGTGCATCTAACTGTCTTAGATGTTGGAGTGATCCCTCTTTAGAGCAGTGCTTCTCACAGTTTCAATAATTGCGATCCAAAATACAGGGATAATTTTCATCGCGCCCCTCCTTCCTACACATAAATATAATGTATTGAATCAAAAAATACTATACTTTGAAGTTAAAGCTGCATTACGACTTTAATTTCTTAATTGCCACAGACGCATGTAAAAGTCTCTCTCAGCCAAAACGTTAATTGTCCGGGACGTATATATAGGTCTTTCCGAAGCACGATCTTTTCTCTTTACTGCAATCCATAAAACTATTCAGATGACTTTGGAATGCAAAAATATGACATTGACAGTGTTTGCGAAGAATTTACTTATTTCAAGGAATGTGATTACTTAATACTTTTCTCTCCCTCAATACTCCACATGCACTCGCCTACGTGTTAAAAAACGGTGGCATTAGGGAACGAATCGCATAACTTTTAATTGGCAGTTAAAGGATAAATTATAAACCGTACAAATTATCAATATAAGGATTAATTTTTGTATATAATCTTATATATGACAAGCCCATGGGGTCTCTGGTAATTATTAAACTTGTTCTTAATTTAGTATCGTTAAATTAATTACAAATGTATCAGTACTGCACAATGTATTTTATATTTTATATCAGTATAAATTTGTATTTAATTTTTTATTATGTCAGTATGTATTTGTTTGCTAACTTTCAGTAAATTAAAAAAATTTTTAAAAAAATAAACTCTGGTCTTCGATTTTTTAATATGCTTGCGCCCTCCTCCTAGAGTTATCATGCCCCCTACGGAAGTGCACCCCACAGATTGAGAAACGCTGCTTTAGAGGAAACAATATCAATACTGAAAATTATTACTGTTTTGCTTTACCAAATCATTTTTTTTAAATTCCATTTTCAATGTTTTTGAAAACAGGATAGAGATCTGAAGTATATATATATATATATATATATATATATATATACTCTCAAGTGTCGTCCTTTTAATTAGATCATGGTTAAAGATTACGAGGCCAGTCTCCAACAGTCCTCGTTTTGCTCTATAGCGTCACATTATTAAACATTCAGAAATACATGATTGATCCAATCTCTTTCTGTAAGATGATATGTATATGTGAGCAAGAGAAGCATGGAACTTCAATCTTTCAAGCTAACATATTTTAAGAGGTGTTGGAAAGCTAAAATCTTATTTTTTCGACAATTTAAGATTTCTACATTTTCAAATTGTATAGATTTTAACTTTTCTAAAAATACCTTACTTTAACCTCTAGCGCAATTAGGAGCCCTTAAAACCTATTTTTAAATAATCGTTGAAACTAGGCCACGTCCATTTGAATGGCGAAAAATGTAAGCAAAGTAATTCGTTTTTGCTTAAAAGTTCAACGTTTGATATAAACCGAAACATGTATCTTTTATTATAAGGTGATCATTTTATTTTTTTATTTCCTAGCTGAATAGAATCCTCACTGTATACATGAAAATAAATTTATCTCAAAATGTGAGTTTAGATGTACCTCTTCTGAGAAACTACTGTTCACATGTATGTAAATTTTTAATGGTATATTTATAATGATAGCTTATATATACTAAAATGAGATTTTTGTAAAAAAATTAAAAATTTATTTCTTACAAATTTTATATGTTAAAAATGGGTCAAATTTCACAATGTTTGATAAAATATTTCATAAATTATTAAAACATTTAAAATTAGCTAAACGCCAATTTCAGTATAACGAGAAAGAGGTACTTCAATTGTATGAAAAATTTCAAGCCTGTACATATAACATACTTTGAGAAAAGGTACGTCGAAGACAACTAATTTAACATTGTCAGTAGAGAGAGAGAGAGAGAGAGGTTTCCAACTCCCCTTAAAATGTGTTTATATTCGAATTTTCACTGCATCGATTTTTATTAAAAATACTATACACGGTTATAAACAAGCAGTTTCTTCTTACAAATATTCATTGCAGCTACAGAAGAGGCAGCTATTTTTTAATGAACTTGTAGGAGAATCTATGAGAAATACGTCCTGCTCATTAATCATACGTCCTGCTCATTACAAGATCTGCTGAGCGAAATTCTTATCTTATATTGAATTTCAATAACTTAAAAATGAATATTAGCAGTTGTTTTATTAAATGATAAGTTGAACTGTTATGTGGATGATTTAAGTTTTTTGTATCCTATAGTTTTGCAATAAACTTGAATTCGGAGATTTATACATAAATTAAAATAGTATTTACTTTTTTTTATTTGTTCACCACATTACCCTGTAATAGACTATCAAGTTTAATTAATGAATACTGTTTCGTAAATCAGTAGCTGAATAAACATTCAACATTTGAGAATAATGATTATATCGTCAAGGAAATGAGATTTAACTTTTGACAGTGTTAAGAAAATTTGAGCTCCAAACTTTTACAACAAAACCCCTTGGATCACATACTAAAAAAATCTTCATAAATAACTGTCTTAAGTGTTTTTTAATTAAAGTTAAGTAAGTTATATGTGTACAGTTTTCAATGAAAACCCTGATTCAAAAGCAATTAGTATAATTTTAATTGACGGCATTGAGAGAAGAATAAAACATTTTTACAGTGTGTAATGTTTTTAATTTGTGTAACTTTTCGGAACTCAAGCCAAATTTATAGAATATTTCTTGGGTCCAACATTTATGCGAAGAATTTTCACTTCACGTAACAATACATAGATATATTGATTCTAATTCCTTTTAAAATCATTACTTCATAATGTAAAATCCACATTGCTGTTAAATTTTTAAGTAATTATATTTTTCTTCATAGACTTTTTCTAATATTAATGTTTTCAATGAAAGTTAGTGAATGCTTCTTAGATTACGTCAAGAACAATAAACATTTCAGCTTATATAACAGAGTTTAAAATCATTCAAGTAGTTGTAAAACATAAAATATTTTACTTTTTTTTATAAAACTGGTTTAATACTTCCTGAATCTCTTAATTACAAAAATTCTTTAATACTTCAATACTTACTCTCTAATTGCTTTAATTTTTTCAATGACTCCTTTTTTTTCCTTTAAAGAAATCTGTGGAGGCAAAAAAATTTCGTATTAATACATGTTTGTTTAATAGTACACTGACCTCCAAAAATTAATGTTCAACCTTTTCTTTGTATCTAATTTGAGAATGTATGAACACAGAAACAAGATATTTGGAAGAAATGTGCACTAAACAATTTTATATTGAATGTGTCAAAGTGTGCCTAAGTGTGACACAAAAATGACACTCTTCAAAACAACACAAAATGACACTTTTCAACACAAAGAAAACTACATTTTTGACGAAAGGCGTACGTAACAGATTTATGAGAAAAATATGTAGAAAAATTATATAAATTGATTATAAAAAAGAATGTGAGGACCAACTGGTAACCTTTGATCCAACTCATGCGATGATTTTGGTGGAGTACTTAAAGAAAGAAACGTGTCTACCAAGATAATCCCAAACATGCTCTATCGAGTTCAGATCTGGAGATTGAGCTGACCATTCCATTCGCTCCAAACCGTGCTATTCAAGATAGTTCTTAGCAAATCTAGATCTGCAATGTCGTGCATTATCATCTCTTACAGAAGGAATTTATTACCAATAGCAGTGACATATGAGTTGACATACAGATGATGGCTCTAGTCCCAATATCTCACGCTAGCCAGAATTTCTCCATGGTGCACATGCAAGTCAGAGGTAGATTTTTAGCCAAACTGGGATTCCACTACCATTGTAACTGTGTTTTTCATGAGATAGAACCATCCAATGGCGTAACGTACACTCCCGCAACCCCACATTGCAGGAAGGGGGCCCAGAGTTCTAGGGGGCCCAAAGCTTAACTGGCACCACTCTTTGTAATTTCCTGCCTGGGGTCCAAAATCTGAATTCACAAGGCAGATTTAACTCTCCGTTACGCCACTGGGTGCATCGGGTGTGTTGTTCTCTTTAGAACAGCTCTTTTCCTCATAAAAAACAATAAGTAATTAAGATGCATGTTTTCTTCAAGCTATTTAAAAAGCAAAATTATATGAGATCATAAAAAAGGAAGAAAGCAGTAACAACATATGAAGAATTCAATCTATACGTAAAGCTGTGAATATTTGTAACTAAACTGTGTAAAAAAATTGTGTAAATTTGTAATGTGTGAATATATGTAACTAAAAGTTAAATATATAATGTTCAGAAATCTTTTATCCATGACCTTGATCAGTAACCTACCGTTCCTATTTATGCTTATTTACAAACGTATTTTATCTTTCTTAGCTTAAATAAAAGAGGACATCCACCATCTTGCCAAACAATGTTGTTCTCTAAGTAAGAAATAGAATCTGAGTTTTTTTTCCTTCAAAAAAGAACAAAAAATCCCCGGAATTGGATGGGAGAAAACATCAAATACTTTAAGTGTATCCAAAAATAATGAGGGTAAACATCTCCTGGTCTCTACTGGAATGCATTGTTTTTCTGAATGCACTGTTCGCCGTTTGAAACGAAGCTACCTAAAAATAACTTTTTTTAAGGGAATTATTTAAATATCAAGAAATATAGAGGCCTTTCACTTGGTACAACTGTGTTTGTTTTTCAGGTCTAAATCCTGACAGCCGTTTGGTTTCGCTCTTTAGGGTTTTATTTAATGTTAGTTTTTTTATTGTGTTTCTCTATTTCCTTTTGTTTGTCTTGATTTCTTTTTCTGTCTAGAATCGCATCTGGGCGTTTTTCTCGCTCTCATTCCTCGAGAAAGATCGTTTAATTTTCCCACCTTTAGAATGTTTTTGTTCCTGTTTTAGATAACGTTATCCTTTCACGTACTATGTGAATTTCTTGGAACGTTCTAAGAGAATTAACACAAGATTAGTATAAGCATTTATTTTATTATTACGTCTTTATTTCAAGATGCTTAAGAATTAGACTAACTATAATAACCTAACTAGAGATAATTAACACCCATTACTTGTAGTTTGGAAGTAGGATTAAACTTTGTTAGAAATTAATTGCAGTTACTTGTAAATTTACAGTTTTATTACATTTAGATGAATACCTCTAGTTTTCCTCTGTTGTTTTTATATCTGGTATAATGGCAAAAATAAGAGATAATGATGATTATACATTAGATTCAGAATGTTAAGAGGATTTTAAAATGTCTTTTTGGCAAAAGTCTTATTCAAATGTTTCCTTGAAATAATTTAATCATAATTATAAAGCTTGCCCTTATTTGTTCGTTACCAAATTTAAAATAATATCGTAATGATACAATAAGTACTAGAATAAAAAATAATAAAATGCGGATTTTCTAATATAAAATTTTTTTTTTAGTGTGCATTTATCGAACTATAAAAACATTGAATTATAAAGAACACAGTTCTCTTAAGAAATGAATCATGCGTTAAGTAATTATACTTCAAACATTAATATTTTAAATTAATTATAGAAAAAACAGTTTCTCAACAATATACTCCTAAACTCAATCACACACACACACACACACAAGCAATACAAATAAGGAAAACTAATTTATGATGTGTTTATTTTTAACACACTACTGTACCATTTGTCTAATATATTTAAATATTTTAATTTTAATTGTCCATAGGTTAGTACAATTTGTTAGATTAATTTAATTTAAATAGCTAGATTATATTGTGCTTAGGTTTAAGAAAATGTGCTATATTTTTATTTGTCAACATGACATAAAAGCAAGTAATACAATTTTAAAAAAAAATAAATAAACTCCTTCTTTGGTCAACAAAGAGAAATTTTTTTTTTGAGTTACATTTTAACAAATAATTACAATTAATATAAATATGTATATACATATGACAGAATCACAATATTATATATAAATGGCAGTTAGTTTTTATTAATTATCATCAAAGTATCGTATTGTCTTCTAAGACAATCGTGTACATAAAATTTCAGTTGAACTGAATGCTTTAAAACGGGAGGAAAAAAAAAACATTTTAAAGTTTTGACACAAGGAGCTAAAATGAAGCAAACAATGACTGTATCTGTAATTCTTTAAATAATTAGTTTCAGTCAATTGATTTTAATTAATTATGATTACATTACCGTATTGTCACACAAAGCAATCTTGTATAGAAAATTTCAGCTCAAATGAGCGCTTTAAAATCAATTTTATTGACAATTCAAAATTTGAACAAGACATAGGTAAATTGTGAACTAATAGTAGGAATTGAATAAAATATATTTTAAGAGTGTTTTGATTATATTTTGTTACAGCGGCGGAATTTATTTAAAACTTTACTTTTATCACAAATATATATTTTCAATTAAAATGTTTTGAATTTAATATATAACACTTTTCTTTAAAAAAAAGCTTAACAAATAATTTGTCTAATACATTCATTTCCTTGGAATCTGTTCATTTCTTTAAATTCATTATTTATATTCAAAATATATTTGTTGCTATATTTCTCAACAATAAAGGTTTTCTTTTGTTGCACAAGAATTTTATTTCTAAGCATTACATCATTCAATAAACCTATTAATATTTTGTGTTTAAATAATTAAATATATTCGATAAAAATTTTTAAGAAATTAAAAGAAGCTCTATGTTGCTTCGAAATTAAACATCTAACAAAAAATATCTTAATTAAATATAAACAATTTCGTAGATATTTTAGCAAAATTATAAGATAAAGTATAAATATCCTTTACAAATTTAAAATTAGCGAAATTATTATTTTTATGTTTCGAAATTGCAGTGAATATTAGAAATAAAATCTATTTATCTCCAAAATTTTAACGGTTTGATTTAAAAAAATATTTCACAAGGAGAATGTTTTTAAGAAAATTGCATCTCCTTTTGCGATACCGTAATCTCTAGTCAAACCAATTTAACTGAATTTGAATCGTTATACCGATAAAGCAATATTATTCAACAAAAACAAAATACATGCAATGTAATTCAACACATAATATGCATTAAACTGCGATTTAAATTCCCATTTCATTTACTATTCCACAGAAAAAAAGTTGCTACGATTCCAGAGAAAAGAGCTTACATTTCTAGCAATGATAACATTTCGAAAAGCAGTGATGTCTATTAAGAAATATTAATTATGCATAAGTAAGCTCATCTTCACAGAAATACATAATCCAATTAGTCCTAAAGTTGAAATCAGAAAAAGCTCTTGGCTGCTTTGAACTGGCATGGAGAATTTTTCTACTTACAAATTCTCTGCTGACAGGTGCCAAAACTCGGAAAACCGGATAAATTACCAACTAAAAAGGTGGCTATGAATTATTCAGAGTGTGCATTGATAATAATAGAAAGACGCCAAATAACATTTTGCTGCGTTTCCGGTTTTACGGTGCAGATTTATCTACCTTTGCGTGAAATTGAAAGAGATTGTTAATGAACTTGCCGCCGGAAATCGCTTTAGCTGTTCGAATAATTACTGTCAAATTATTCTCCAATTATATAACGAGCTAATGAAAATAGATAATTTTTGACAAGTGATTTAAATCATTTCTCCCGGAAAGTGTTTTATTTTGTTCTCGAATTCAGAATGCAGTTGTTTTTTTTTCATCTGTTGTAAGAGAAGTTTTTGATAGGATTAGATTTAGTTTTGCCTCAATGATTTTGGGTTTTGGAATTTTTTTAAAAAATTTTTCTTAAAATTTTTTTTTTTTTTCTGAAAAATTAAAATAGTCTTGAGAAGTTCATTAAAGCACTAACAAAATTTTTTTGAAATCAATGAACAATTTTATTCTTTTTTTAGATGGCGTTATTGGGAAAAGTTGATAATTTGCATTTTCTCATTTATTCTTTAAGTAAAAGAATAACATATAGGGTGCCCGAAAAGTCTGACTTCTCATTCTCTCTCTCAAACAAGTAACATAAAAAAATTATTTCAATTGCTATTTAGATTAACAAAGAAAATTTTTATTTTAAATACTTTTTACTTAGTTACAATTAATATAAATATGTATACACACATATGACAGAATCACAACATTAACAGGCAAAATTGAAAGCGATTTTAATTGCAATTTTCCATTTTCCTTTATGGTGATTGATTATTTTTTTTGCTTGTTTTTCCATTTACTCATTAATTAAATTAAATTATACGAATAAAACAGTAAAGAAATCACATTCTCAGAAATTGGGCCATCTCAGGTTGGATTCGAACCCACGGCCTTTGAATAAAAGTCCAACGCGCTACTATTAATGTACAGCAGCGATACTCAACCTACAGCCCACCGAGCCTTTTTAAGTGGTCCCGTCATGGCCCATTGCTCTGAGAAATTCATTTCTTTCAGAACATAGTAAAAAATTTGGTGGTAAATTATTTGTCAAAGAATCAAATATATCAATTTTACTCTTTGTTGTCGGTGTCGTACGGGTACTAACTGATAATCTTTTTCCATTTGGAACGGTTACGCGGTTAATGGTTACAGACAACACTGGAGTAGCGATATTTTTATGGATGGAACCAATTTTCAGCTATCTTTCATATCTTGCAACCGAAAAATATTCGAAGAAAATATATCGTTTCAAGACGATTGGGAAGTTGACTATTTTCTAGTGAAAAACAAACATGAATCAGTAATTATTTATTTACCAGGAAAGTGCTCCATTTAAAAAATACCAATACCAGGTGTATGCAAATGAAATGAGACGATTGTTTTAAAAAAAACACAATAAATTTGCGAAAACTGTTAATATTTCTTTATTCGAAATAATATCCATCGCTAGGTACACATTTTCCCCATCTTTCGGGCAATTGTGAATACCATGTCAAAAAAATGATCGGTCTTTTGAGGCCAGCCAGTCATCAAATCAAGATTTGACGTTTTCGTAAGAAGTGAAGTGCTGGTTAGCCAATGCGTGTCCCAATGATGCAAATAGGTGGTAGTCGGAAGGAGCCAAGTCTGGCGAATAAGCCGCATGCACTAAGGGCTCACAACCGAGCGCCTTAACGATGTCCTTTTTCGGTTTAGCACGATGGCTAGGTGCGTCGTCATCAAGGAAAATCACTTTGTGCTGCCGTTTCTTGTATTGCTCGCGTTTTTCAAGTATATCATAGTTCAAGTTAAGTAATTGTTGTTTGTAGTGATCAGTATTAATGATTTCACCTTTTTTGAGAAGCTCGTAATAGATTGGTCCCTCCTGATCCCAGAAAATACACAGCATTGTCTTGCGGCCAAAGCGATTCGGCCTTGCGGTCGATTTGGATGGCTGCCCGGTGTCAACATATGATCGATTACGCTTGGGATTCTCAAAAAAAATCAATTTTTCATCGCCAGTCACAATAGGATGGATATATTACTTGCGTTTGTAGCGAGCAAGCAACATTTCGCACACGACTTTCCGGTTTTCCTGTTGACGGTCCATTAGCTCGTGTGGTACCCATCTACCGGCCTTTATTATCTTGCCCATTGCTTTGAAAAGACGGGAAATAGTGCTCTGGTCAACATCAAATGGGCTGCAAGATGTTCTTGCGTTTGACCATCATCTTAATGGAGTAATGCTTGTAATTCAGCATCTTCAAATTTTTTCACGTCGAAATCACCATTTTGAAACTTTTCAAACCACCTGTAGCACTGCGCACGACTCAGAGCATTGCCACCGTATGCTTCTACAAGCATTTGATGCGAATCGGCAGCATTTTTCTTCAGATGGTAACAAAAAATTAATGCTGTCCACAAATCGCGGTCGGAAGGCATAAAATTCGACATGTTCAACACAGTAAAAAAAATACAATGTAAACTAAACATGAGTATCAAAGGTCAAACTATAAAAGAACCACGTCTCACGGTTTCGTATTTTTTGCATATATGCGTGGCAACATCTGTTAGCAATCGTCTCATTTGATATGCATACACCTGGTAAATAGGAATCATTCAATAACACTTTTCCTCGAAGATATCTTTCAAGAGGTAATAAATAGGCTTTATTGAATAATCTTTGCAACAGCAACAAAGTGTTTTGTCAGTGGTAATATCACAGAAGTAACAAAGACTTACTATGAAGTTTGTTATATTATTGGTAATCATATAAAAGCGTTTACTGACGCAGGAAATGTGATGGAGTGTTTCTTAAACGCTTCTAATTTAGTGTTAGTGACAAAAGTACAATAATAAAAAAAATAACAAATAAGTAAAGTAAAACAGGAGTTGTAATATTTGAATCAATTTTCCACATTTTAAATTTCTAATGTTATCTTGATCTCAAAACATTTCTCTCCCCTACCCTCATTTATCCCCATGTTGCGGCCAGAGTGATATAACTAACATATGTATGCGGCCCAGCAGAAAAAAAAAAGGTTGAGTACCCTTGATCTACAGAGACACTACAAACGATTTCCTTTCTATGTATGCTGTTGGATTATTATTTTTGTTTGTTACCATTTACCCATTTTTTAATTTAATTAAGAAATTAATATTTGAAAAATGTATTAACATCAAGTGCCATCCACTACAAGTTTAAAAAATGTATTTGAACTCGAATGTATGAATAGAAAGTATTTTTTATTAACGATTGAAAATTTGAACCATTTACATATATATATAGAGGGGAGAGTGAACTAGTAGTACGAATTGAAAAAGAATTAAAAATAAACAAACAGGCATTTTCCCTTACGGATTTTTATGTTCGATAAAGAAAATATTAAGGTTTCTGTGTTTAATAAAATGCAAATTAAATAGTGCAACGTCCCCGTTTTCAACTCGTTTCAAAATAGCTTCGC
>BMAV01027253.1:97560-137724 GCA_019973955.1 Trichonephila inaurata madagascariensis
AAAATTAAATCGAGATTTACGGGTTCAAGAGCTTTAAAAATAAAAGAAGATGAGTATAGAAAAAAAATTAAGACTTCTACAAATATCAAATACTATGACGTGGTGGGCGCCAAATGATAAGGGATAGACGGGGAAGGGGTTCTTTACTAAGTCCACTAGTTATTAAAACACGTTTATTAGACAAAACAAACACATTTACATACATAACTAGAGAACTAACAGTTGACATAGAATTGAAAGGGATCGGAGC
Source organism: Trichonephila inaurata madagascariensis (assembly GCA_019973955.1). Lineage (NCBI taxonomy): Eukaryota > Metazoa > Arthropoda > Arachnida > Araneae > Nephilidae > Trichonephila > Trichonephila inaurata. Next base: position 97,811 of record BMAV01027253.1, read on the forward strand.
GCATGCTCATTACGTCCTTACAGTTCCGAAACTTGGCCATCACTGAAGATTGATCTGTTCGCTAGAGGGCGCGAAAGTCTCTTTACTGTTAATATGGAAGAGTCTAAATAACGGGGTTTACAGAACTAAATTTATACCTGCGTAAAAAGAAAGTTGTAGTGCATGCATATGTTTTTGAATTTAGCAACAAAGGCATACAAATTAATTATGGATTTATTGTTTACATCTCAACTGCATTTTTTTTCTTCAAATCAGTAAGCAATACTTATATCGGCATTGTGAACATTTTAATTTAATTAATTATAACTTCTTGGAAAATCTGTCATGATATTCAGTAACATTTTTTGTGTAATTAATTTATTTCCTTCTGCCTTTCTGTAATTTGAATTTTGAGAGCTACGTATTTCCCATTCCAAAGTACAAGCCTTGAAGTAAGTAATCTTTAAAAAAAAACCCTCATTAAAATAGAATCAGAACAACAATTTTGATTTTGCGTTGCATTGCAACAAGGCGTGTCCGAAGACTAAAGGACTTATAAAAGGTACACATTTCAAGCAATTTTCCAATCAATTTCGAACAATTTCTTCCTAGTTGTCATAGCAACGGCTCCGAACAACTTTTTCCCAGTGAACTGAAAAAGTTGTTCCAAATAAAAGTTGCTTGAAATCCCAGCTAATAGGGTGCTTCGACACCCTACGAAATAAACAAAATGGTGGCTTCGGTCTTGTCAAACGCATCAGATAATGGCGTATATTATATTAAACAGAATGGTGATCTATATCTGTTAACGCCCATCAACTAAAGTGCGAGCGAAATCAAATAAATAATATTACATGCCCGTTTTCTGAAGCAGAAAAATCGGCGAGTAATTTTTCAATGTGGAGTAAGAGCCGGACAGACGTCAGAGTATGTCGTTTTGTTTACGGCAATCTTTTACCCTCAGCTAAGACGAAAAATTGATCGAAAAAGTAGCACCAAAAATGTACTTGTGATTTGGCCTTAAGGACCATTTCTTTCTATCGCGACTATAATTGTAATTTTGCAATCCAACACAGTGTTTCTGGTTGATTGTTAGTTCAATGACATTTTTATAGCCAGATTGTGTTATTTTACACATGTTTTGAGCATTCAAAATGTTCAAGTTGATTTCTGATTTCGCCGACTGTGAAGTGCGTTTTTTAACCTGTTTTTTAAACGCAAGGAATGATAAGCCAATTGAAATTCTTCGTTAACTTGTAGATATTTACGGGGAAAATGTAATGAGTGGTGAAATGGGCAGAAAGTGGGTTGGATTATTCGATGATGGGCAAACCAATTTTCATGACGAATTACGAAGTGGGTGGCTCTCTGTTATCTATCATCGTTTAGTTGAAAAAGTAAGTGAGAATATTCGCGTGCGCACGCGCGTGAAAGTAGACTGTTCACAATAAGATTGCTTTGTACAGTAATACCCCGAACTTTCTCGATAGATGGGACTGAGTGGTAACTGTGTAAGTTGAATTCGCGTAAGTCGGAGTATAATTTCACATATATAAATACATGTACATTATTATTAGTTGGATCCGGATACGAAAGAAAATAATAATTTTAAAACAATGGTTTAATAAAATCTTAGAGAACGCAAATACAAAATTGCAAACCAAAGATATATTGATGTAAAATGTTTCATAAAATCTGACAAAGTAGTCTGCCGTCTCAAAGATTTCTTTTTCTCTCGTAAAATTTCTTCGTAGCATGCTAATATTATTTCATTTCTTGTTTCTGTTGAAAACGTACGCTCTTTGTTTTAATCTATATTTACAAAAATTTGTGAGTATGTAACCCTTTTTTTCAATTAAACTGAGGCCTTATGTCAAATTATCAACAGTTATTTTTTTAGATTTGATTAAATCAGATCACAAGACTCAAGTTCTTCCATATCTTGCTCTTGCTCATACATTTCTATGAGCTTATCAATTGTATCTCTCAGCTCCTGATTGTGGGAATCCTGCAGTTCTTGAAAGTGATCACTATTCCCTTCTAAATTTATTTGCCAGTTCAAACGCTTCTTTAGTCACATTACCAAATTCATCAGGCTCTGGCACTGTCTCCGTCTGATTTTCAGTGATGGAAAATAAACGAAAAAAAAGACGAATCGACAGATGTGAAAATCGGTAAATCCAGGTTCGAGTAAGTCGAGGTATTACTGTAATGTGTTTCCACAAATTTAAAAAACTATTCTCTGACAGCATCTTTCTTTCAAGAGGGTATAGACGAATTGGTTTTATGATATAAGAAATGCCTGAACAATGGTGGTAATTATGCACAAAAATAATTCCCAGCATGCTCTTTCACGTATATAATGTGAAAAAGGATTTTTTTATGCGAGTTTTTCCAAATCGGTACTTAGTTTCTAGACATGCCATTCATAATAAATAATTTTTTAAACTTATTACAAAATTAAATAGAAAATTAGAAATATCTGAAAAAGTGCATAAATAGAATTTTTGATAAATATTGTTGTATATGAAATAATGTAATTATTTGAAAACTTCCATACTAAAGAAATTAGGTTAAAAAACCATATTTAGAAGGGCTTAGAGCAATTTGATTGCCAGAATTAGTTTACAATTTTCGAAAGTCGGAAAACCATTTATTTGATGCTAACAAATTAATGTATCAGCTAATCTTATAACTTTTCGGTTGAATAAGTAATAACTGATTTTGATTAATGCATTTTCTCATCAAAGTTATTCTTATGAAGTATCTTTTAATCTCTTCTAATGTGTGCTTTAATTTTTTTAATACTGTGTTGTTAGTTTCGGGTAGTAGTCATAAAGGTTTTTAACATAAGAAGAAATCTAAAATATTTTGTGAAACTTAATTACATCATGAATAGCAACTGAATAAATTTCATACTATCAAAGTATAATGCCATATACTTATTCTCTTTAAAATAAATATATTTTCCTGAACTAATATATATATATATATATATATATATATATGTTATAATTTCCTCTAACATACTTTTAATTAACTCTGTAATGATCTATAAATAATCTTTAATTCTTAGGTTTAAAAATAAACGTTGTAATCTTAATCGTAATCGGCTAAGCCGATTTCCATATCCAGGGCATTTTAGCCAATCAGATGCCAAAAGGAAAACGCCTATTCAACGGATTCGCGCTCTCTTTCTCTGCTTGCCGCCATCAAGTAATATTGTAAATACTTGCTGCTTTTTTTGTCTTTGTGTTGTGTCCTCCAAAACGCCGCTGTCTGTGCAATGTTAACGTAACATATAGGTGTATGTATATATATATATATATATATATATACCTATTCCTCTCAAAACAAATGTTTAATAATCTAATATAATTGCACAGTACTGAACAAAAAACTTGTCAAAGAAAACATGATGAAATAAACTATCTTAGAAAAAGTCAAGATAATTTACATTAATCATTTAATAAACTTAAGTACAGTATTTATTCGAATCCAAGCCGTGACTGATTTAAATCCGCAGCCTAAATTCTAAACACGTTTTTGAGAAAAAATTTTAGAAAAATACAGTAAAATTGTTTAAAAATACTCAATTATTTACGAAATTAAAAAAAAAAAAATAATGAGAACTTACAAGAAATGAATAGTTGGTTTATTTTCGCAATATATTTACTACAAAATTTAAATATGTTAATTGACCTGTAATTGTTCAAAGCGTCTAAAAATCATTTTTTCAATTTTTTCCCCATCCAACTAGTTTTTCAAGTTTTGATTCTAAGTTGCACGAAATTTTCAGTAGCATTAACATTGGAAAAAAATAGCGTGGTTGACATTCTAATATAAATCTGACAGTTATAAAAAATGTAAAAGAGGAAAATTCAGGTGAGTTATTTTCGAAAATTCATTATCTGAAATATATTTATATCCTCCTCTTATGAAAAATTAACACACACGGTACTCTGAACATATAATATCATACTTTATATTAATATTCTTTTCAAAATATGAATTTCAATAAATCCATAATTTTACAGTTTCTAAAGACAATAGAAATATTTAAATACCCCCGATATACAAAAGAAAAGAATATTTTAACACTTTGTCAGATTACTCTAAAAAATATTGCGACATAGCCTCGGCATCACACATTCATCAAACATCTCCGAGCATAATGCAAAACGCTTCACGCCAAAATGCTCAGAATACCATGTAGTTGAAAGATTTATGCTCCGAGGATGCGTTGCTGCTCGAATATCCACGGATGCATTTCGCTAGGCGAATGTATCGCATGCGTTTTGTATCGACTTAACGTAAGGCAAGCGTACGAAAGTCCGGTTATCCGTTAAATCCATTTCGCTCGTTCCCAGTTACCCAGTACGATCGTGCTTGGAATGCACTGTTATGCAGTTGTGACTGCGGAATGAGAGGATCTTGAGCTGTTGGGAGGCAGTGAATGGTTTCAGAGGGGTTCAGCAAGTGTGTGCTCATGTTACGGGAAAGAGAAAAAACTTACATTCGTGATATCTGTTCGATGTTTCTCTAATCTTACATCGAAATCTAGTTTAGGGATTTTTTTTTTGTCTGAATTTAGAATTCTTTGCACGGGAGGACGAGTAACGTTCACCTTCTCAGATTTGGATATATATTTCCTTGCAACTATACGCATGTGTAATAGCGGGCAATCAATATTCAGAAGAATGAAGAAGGATATTATTATTTTCATGTATTTAACAACATGACTAGAACTGTTTCAGGTTGATATACTAATTCATAATTTATTAATTTTAAATAGGCAACAACAACATTATACAATAGTACTGGCTGATTTCGTTAAAGCTAAATTGCAATAGCATTGCAAAAAAACATAAAATTTTGAAAGGAATTTTTTTTTATAACAAATAGAATTACACGGTGCAAATAACATAAACAATTCTGGAGACTTCATAATTTTTTTTAAAAAAAGATATTTAAAATTTAGTAAGTTTAAAAATCACTTCATACAGTGGTGCACACAAGGAGGGGTCCTGGGGGTCCGCTCCCCCCCAAAGCCCTTGATTTTTTTCCGATTGGTTATAATTATAAGTATATAATACTTAAAATTTAATTAAATATTTGTTATTAATGATTAATTTTATTAATTAATGCTAATTATTTATTCAATAATTAGTTTTGTTCCTGAAAATCGAAAAAATCAAAAATCGCATGATACAAGAATGGTAAACTTTTAACACCGGACCCCCCTTGAAAAATTCCTGTGTGCGCTACTGACTTCATATATTAAGAAAATAAAATCTAAAACATTCTAACTGCAACTAAATATACAATTAAAAAGCTATGAAAGAAAAATCCTTTCAAGACTCACCAAATTTTGCAAACTGACTACGATTTCGTTTAATATTAAAATTAATAAGCAGAATGTATGCGTATTTAATACAGTATTGTTGGAGCTGAGAAATTATCAATAATTTCATCCACAAAAATTTATGTTTAAAGTGTTTAATGACTACAGAATATTTTACAATGAATTTTGTTTTTAAAACAGTAGAAACTTAAAATATTTTTGAAATGAAATTAAAAAAAGTTTTTAAAAAAATAAATGATGAAAACATAAGGTTTGAAATACAAATGCATGCTTTAATACACATTCCTTTCTTATATTAGATAAAAATTCGAACTTAATAAACAAAATAAAAGGCTTAAAATCTATTCCGAATGTTTTCAAAGTTGCTAAATCAATCACATTCAATTACATTAATGTTCTAAAATTCGGTAATTTAAATAGTTTGCAATAATCAATTATGTATATTTTGCTCTCAAAACTTTTCATATGCTTCCTAATTTTGACGAATATATGAAATTTAAAATATCAAACTTTGAGTTCTTTATCTTATGTTTATTCTGAAAAAATGAACGCTGCCGTAATATTTTCTTTCTGATCGGTTTTATTTAAGAAATGCAATTTGTTACATTTTAGTATATTTTTAGAAAAAAAGTTTAGATCAAAACTATAGCACCATATTTTCTACACACAGATTAATACATTAATAAATTCATTAATTAAAAGATACTTCACTCAAAAATTTTCAGCGTTCAATTTTTTTTTAATAAAAAGTCGAATCAAAAGATTGGGTCAACTTCCCTAATTTAGGCTCCACAAATGAATTGAAAGCTTAGATTTGATTAGAATTATAGAAACACAAAACACAATTTTTCTTCCTTTTTCATGTTTTTCAACTTCTTTCATATAACCATTTCCAGACCAAAAAAAAAAAAAAAAACAGAAATGAAATAAGCCGCCATCTATTTAAGTACTTTCTATTTGTAAGCCGCAAATGGTTCAGCATTGCTTAAAAATGAAAGATATAACTAAACATTTTTTTCACTTGAAATAACTGAATAATTTAAAATTACATCGAGTCTAATCTAATTTGAAACATATTAAATTCGCAGACAGCAATCCGAAAAATGAAATTTTAATATTTCTCCAAAGGAAAAAAAAAAAGGCAAATATGTTTAAATCGAATATACTTTCTGACCCAATGCCGCCTAAGGCCATAATTTTGTTTATTGGTCTTTCTAAATTTGCCTTTAAATATTTAAAATGCGGAGCCCAAGCAAGGAAGAATGTCTTTTGAATACGAAAATCGATGCCATAAATAATTCAGCGTTTGTTTTCCGGTCTCATATTTCCCTTCAGCTGCTAATTCGATAAGATGAAATTTTTGACAGCTCTTCGAGAGTGGAAATCTGAAAGCCAAACAGAAAATGAATTTCCATTTTCTTATTCGAAACACGGAATTGCAAAAGCGGGGTTTTTTTCTTCCTCCTCCTTTCTGTGCGTTATTGGAATAGCTATGTTTAATAAAATCTTTGGCATTGCGAAGTGAGAATGAAAAGTATAATAGCTTTGTAATTCATAAGGGGCTAAGAATTATAAAAATAACTATTTTATCTTACGGAATCAGAGCAATCTGTTCATTCACAATTTATGTGTAAATGCATTTCTGTGATTGTATCTTTCTTAATGATTTTTCCAGTTGATTATATGCACGATAATTACTCTAATAAATTAAATTAGAAGTACTTCATTTTATTTTGAGTTTTCAATATTTGAAATGCCACCAACTATATGCTTTATTTTCTACTGTACAAATTTTATTTATAATTTCTAATGATTGGTTTTTTCAATCCCTTTCGACTAAAAATAATCTCTAATTTTGAGGAGAAAAGTTTTTAGATTATTTTTAGTTCAAAATATTAATTCGCATATGATACTGCTTATGAATGTATGTTAATATCAGTTATTGTTAACTTAAGTTTTTTTAAATAAAATCTAGGGGTTAGGGGAGTTTATTAATTTGTAAAATGTTGTTAATAAAAATTAGCCTTTCAAACGTTAATTTTAAAACATAACAATTTGAAAACAAAGAATCTATCAAATAAAATTTGTTCGGTTTAAATCAATGACTCTTTAAAGAAGATTAAAACTCCATTGAATTTCGCAGCCCCTGTTAATAAAAAAATTGCATTCAGAGATTAGAAATTGAAATATCGCCTGTCAATACATGCGATACATCTCATACGGGAATTTAAAGCATAAAATATTTTGTTTTAACCACGTGTGTTAAATTTTTTTTAATAACATTGCTTTAAAAGTATAAAATCCGTATTAGCAATTAATATTTACTATTAATCAAGTTATTTCAGTTGATACTCATTTTTCAGTGAATTAACTAAGGAAATCATTACCAGCATTCAGAAATAGTTTACATCAAAATAAATAAAATAAATGATAGTATTCATCAGTCTTTTATATCAAACAAATTCTTATTTCTTACAACAAATATTTTTTTACTCCACACAGAAAGTTTCAGGTTTTAAACATTTTAATATACATTAATAATACTTAAATATACTTTATATTAATCAAAAATATGTATAAAGCATATGATTGTTTGGGCGATGAAGTAAATTGGACATAATTGAGGGCAAGCGTATTTTGAGACAGATTTTTCATGTAAACATTTCAGTGACATTTTGACAAAAAAAATATTACTTAAATACAATATTTGGCCAAAAAATTAACTTAGAATAACCTTTTCTCAAAATGCTCTCATTTTGTGAAAAATGTTTCTATTATAGTAATATGTTGCCTGCATATAGCTCAGACCTCTGCACAGAGGCTCAACTAGAACTTTTGAAGTATATAACTTACAAGTGGGTTTATCCATGTTTTTCGACAGCAGAGGGGAGAAATTTTAAGAAAAAAACGCCGATAATTATTTCAAAGGGTTGTAACTCTGAAAATAATGTGATTTTTTCAAAAATCATAGCTGAGCCTCTTTTCAGAGGCCAGAGCTATATACAGGCAAAATATTATTATAATAGAAGGATTTTTCACAAAAGGAGAACATTTTGAAAAAAGGTTATTCTAAATTAACTTTTAGCCGAAATAGTGTATTTAAATATGTTTTTTTTTCAAAATGTCCTTATAACAATTTTATACATGTATTCATATCTATGTGGTACTAAATATCATGAAAATTATCCATTTATGCGCCTTTTTAAAATCATGGTTCCGAACGTAGTCGGATACCTTAAATATGTGCAATATACATTTCTGGAAATTATTATTTTTTTAAATATAAACTGTGTACAGAGAAAGGGACTATAAAGGATTCACTTTCAGTCAATATCCCATCAGTTGCTCACCTGAAAAATCGTTTTAACTCCATTCGATAAAAGATGTAGGAGCAATATTCGGTTAACACGGTGAACCTTACTAATTTATGACTATCCGATTTTATTCAACTTGTCGGAGATTCGCCGGTTTGAATAAATAGTCGACTTAGGTGGATCAATGCTATTCCCCTCTGGCAGGATGGAAACTCTCAAAGTAATCAAATAACTGCCTCTGCTTTGATGCTGGAAGCAATGAATTTAAAATGAATTAAAGTTGGAGCTCTGCCTCCAAAACAAACACTTCCGAAATTGTTGGTTTTATTGCTAAGATGAACAACATTTTATTTATTTTATTGGCATCGCATGAATATGTTCTATGTAAACGTCCTGTATAACATACATTAACCACAGTATGAATAATATTTCCTGCTAGCTATTTTGTTTTTAACCTCTTAACTGCGATTAAAACTGCTTCGCTGTTACCAATTAACTTCCCAGGGCCATTGATTTTCAATTAAGCTTCAATATACGGTGTATTGGTGTGAAAAAAATGCAGAAAGAAGCAAATTTTTCCTCAGAAATTATTTCAGATAGTAATTTATTACATTCCAAAGCCTTTGGAATAGTTTAAGTGATAGCTGTGCAAAGAAAAGAAACGCATTTCGCAAATTCGTTTATATACGCCCGGGCACTCAACGCACTGTTTGAGAAACATGGGCATATATGGCGGTGGCATTTAAAATGTTGTTTAATAGGGAATTAGATTAATACTTTGGGCTGAAATTTAAGTAATTAGAGTGTAAATTAAATAAAACCATTAATGGAGAAGCAACGTACGTATTCATTTGAAGAGGTTTGTGTTAAGGGATATAATGCTTTCAAACACATCAAACTAACTGTACAATATATGGGAACCCTTCTACATCCTATATTTAGTAAAATATATATATCACCATGTCCAATATTTCGAATACTTATATCTGTATGTAAATGGATTGATAGGTATACATAAAGTAAACATTCAATGGACATGATACTTTTATATTTATGTACTTATTACATTTTGCAATATACAAAATTTTTAACTGATACGTATTACATTATATCTCATATATTAAATCATATCTGATTACATATGAAGATCCTCATACATATTACAACCTGATATTTTAAGATACTAGTGTCAAAAGTACATAGATTATTAAAGTATAAGTAGAATAAATTTTCATACGGTAGATACAGCAGAAAATCTTTAAATATTTAAGAATTAAAATTTATAAACCTAATAAAATCTTACAGAAAAAATACACAATTACTTCAAATTCCTATGATGTGCAACATATAAGTAATTCAGTGTTTAGATGTAATATTAAATTGCATTAATTTCTGTTAACTAATTTTCTTACTATTTCAGGAAATATAAGAAATACGTGTTATGCTATTGAAACTAAAATTAGCTCGAAATACATAAGTAAATATCCATACATTCATTCACATATAAACGAGCTGTAAATAAAGAACTTTAATTTATGGTCCAAGAACTTCAAAGAAAGGTTATAATCATAAATATAAGAATGACAAGGAAGTATATTTTTGAAAGAAATATAAATTTTAGAAGTGGATATAATTTGTTGATAAAACTACTACGAAAATGTGGATTTATTTTGTTATTATAAGTGCAATTAAATATGAAGCTAAGAGATTAAGTAAATAGCTTACATAAAAAACCAATTATTCTTTTAATGTTTCATATCATTGGAATATCAATTTTAAAAATGTGTATAAGTTATAAAATTAAACGTTAAATGTGTTTTATGAATATACCCATTATTTTCTTAACCTTTTAAAACTGCTACTGGCATGTATATTCGTCTCGCTCAACCTGTGCGTTGAGTATCCTAGACGTATATATACGTCTTTCTGAAATGTGATCGTTTTCCTTGTGCTGCTATCAGAAAACTATGACAAAGATTTTAGAATGCAATAAAGTGACTTTGACAGTGTTCGAGAAGGATTTGTTTATTTTAAAGAAAAATTTGCTTATTTATGCCTTTTATTTCTTCTTCTTTTCACCACATATTTGCGCCTATCTCAATAACGGTGGCATTGCGAAGCAGATCGTATAACTTTTAATCAGCATTAAAGAGTTAATAATAGTACTATTTTTAAAAAAGTTTTAGTTGAAAAAAACTTTTCAAATAAAGCAATAAATTATACATTAATGTATAATTTAAATTAGTAACTTAAATACAGAATTTCTTGAGCGTTTTAATAAACATGTTACGCTTCGTTATGACAAAGTGTTCTAATTAAGTTTGATGACGTACGCGACGTAAGACAGATTGATAGTGAAAATAAATTTTTGTGAAATAGCAGTCACTAACCATTTTGTCAGTTAAGTTTTTTTTTTTTTTTTTTTTTAAAATTTTTATTAAGACTTGTTGTGTGAATAATTTTCTCTAAATATTTTTGATTCAAAAGTAGAAAAGCAAAGTGAATTTTAATTAAAAAAAAAGTTATGTTCAAATTCAATATTTTCTTCATAAGTCTTTCGTCATATTTTCGTCATATATAAAATGTTATGATTTTTAAATTGGAGATACATTAAATAATCAGTTAAACATAATATAAAATTATAACTGAAATCCGATAACTGTGATTGAGCAACATCTTGCAATGCAGATTAATAAGTTTTAAAAATATTTTTAGACTTTGTACAGTAAATACATAATAATATTGCGGACCTTATTCAATAGCTTGTTTAATATGAATGTGCGTAAGCGTATCCAAAAAGATAAATGAAATGAATTGTTATAAATAACTTTAAAACGTTAATTTTTGCTAAGTAAAATTAAATAAACAACCGAAAATAAATCAATTTATTTTTAAAGACGAAAGAAGTTATATAAATTTTAGACAATATAAAATTAATCTTTGTTTGTTTCAATAAGTGTTTTTCTACAACGAATACACCATTTGTCGAAAATACTTTCCATCTGACCAAGCTGTAAATATTCATGGATGGTCCTTGTAATATAGTAAAAAATTTCATTAAAAAACGAACATAGTCATCCAAACTCATCCCATTTATTTTCGTCTTTCAGATTACACTTTGACGCTTTGTAAATGTTTTGAAATAATATCAATGACACAAAAAAAAGTCTCTAAAGTGCATCGATCAAATAGAAGCACTACTTTAAAACACATTATCTGCGCACTTACTGAAAAGAGTGCCCCGCTTTACACTTCAAAAGAAAGCATGACAGAACAAACACGAAAGAATCAGAACACTTTACTGTAAAAATCTCAATCCATCCCACCCCCTCAATGATTAGACGATGTTTCTGCTAATATTCATATATTACCATTCCACTTCTTTTAAATTTTTTTTTAAAAAAAATACAAATATAGAACATAATAAATGCAGCTTTAACAGAAAGTTCCACTCTCCCCAGCCCCCTTTAAATGGGTATCTCGAAGAAGGGTCCTCTCCTTAAGCACCCGCAAACGACATTTTAAGATCCCAGGATGCTTGTCGTCCCTCCCCCCGCCTTCCTAAGCATTCGATGGAGCGCATAAACTGTTCTCTATCCATCCTTCTACCGTTTATCGCCCTATTTGGGCTACGTATTCCCCAAACGGAGATCAGAATCTCCTGGATTTGAATGCCAAATGGAGGAGTGAGGGGCTCCTCCCGTTTTTCCCGATCCCGTGGCTTTATTTCTATTTTTCCGGGAAGCTTTTAAAGAAAGTGGGAGACAGATCTTGATGTGGTAGGGAATGGGGTGACAATGTCCGTCGTGTGGGTTCGATTTCTTTCTGGGATATTGTTGGTTGAGGAGCTGTTTTGCATGTGAAGTGAACAATGGGGGTGTTTGGGGGTGCTTCCTGTGAGGCTGGTTCTTCCTCTCTCCTTTTTTTTTTTTTTTTTTTCCTTTTTGATGATGGGATAGAGAACGGGGAAAGTATTTTGATGGCGTGAATAAGATTCTATGCTTAGGTGTCCCTTTCGAATGGTGTTTAAATTTTGGTCTTACGAAATATCTGATATTTTGATAACATATGTGGGATTTAAAATGAGGCTATTCGTTATATTCCTTTTTATGTGTGTGATATTAATAATATATTTGCTATAAACTTATTTGTTTCAATTTCTATCAAGTAGTATTTAATTTGTCTCGTCCGGTTCACATTTTATGGAAACAAAACAATAAAAAAGTAAAAAGATTTGCGTTCTGTAAAACTACCTTCATTTGCGAAAGTTATTCAATACCTCCTATTAGCTCGCACTCTCTATATATTTATTTATTTTGGTTGAATTTTCAATCGTTAATAAAATACATTTTAAAGCACTCAATTCAGCTAAAATTTTGTATACATGATTATTTTGGATGACAATAAAATAATTCAATTATAATTAATAAAAATTAATTGATTAAAACTAATTATTTAAAGAATTACAAATACAGCCACGTTGGCATCATTTTTGGCAACTTTCGACCATTTTGGTGACTTGTATCAAAACTGGAAAAGGTTTTTCTCACGTTTTAAAGCATTCATTTGAACTGAAATTTCATAAACACGATTGTTTTGGATGACAATACGATACTTAAATGATAATTAATAAAAACTAATTACCACTTAATGTTGTGATTCTGTCCTATGTATATACATATTTATATTAATTGTAACTATTTAATAAAAAGTAGCTAAAATAAAATTTTTCTTTGTTGATCTTTGTAGGAATTGACTTAATTTTTTTTTTATATATTACTTTTTTTATTTATATTGCTTCATTTAATACGGTTGTTATAGTTATATAGATTTTATTTTTTAAAGTTGTCTGTGTTGAGATGTATTTATAGATCTAAAGTGAATTACATTTTCTATATTTTTGCTTATAACACATTCAGGAAGTTAACTTATCGTGACTAAAACTTTCATGAAAATAGTTTTTCAGTGCCTCTTACAGGGGAAAGTAGTGCTCAAAATCTTTATTCTAGAATGCGAGAACTTAACTTCAAGTGTATCTAATCTTCAGACAAAGGATAATATTTTTATTTCGAAAACTTTCAATTACAATTTATACACTCCTTTTACTTCTGTTAAGTCTGTAATTATTATCATTCTGCTTACCTTAAATGAAGGATTACTTTTTTATATCTCTCAAATCAGATAATAGGAAAACCTATAATTTTAATTTCCTTTTGTATAAGTGTGGTAAACTAAAAAAGTAATTTCTCAATAATACTAAAATTAAGGCCGAAGCCTTAAAAAGGATATGTGATTTTTTTAACGGAACTTAGATCATATGAGGCTCAGTACCTACGAAAATAAAATAAGAAATAAATAATAAATTTAATGGTTTATTAAAATTTTGCACAAGACTTGCTGTTTTATAAAGAACCTAAGAATATGGATTGAAGCTCAAAAATTCCAAAATTTAATTTAAAATGTTAAGATTGTATTAAGTTTCTTTTGAAAACTATCATTATCTAAGATTAAAGCATATTCTGTATTGTTATTTGTGTATTGATATCTCAAGGCAATTTGTGGAAATTTTCTTAAAACTATAATAATGTCAAAAAAGAAAATAAATATTGCTTTGCGTAATCAGTAATACAAGATTTGCAATATTTTTAAAAACATTAATGCAATTTATTTAATAACTACTTGGACAATTCGTACAGCTGATTTTTCTATTTATTTATTACATGTTTAAGTACCACCATGTTTAAGTACCATCATATGTTTAAGTACCACCAAACTTCTTTGTTAGATTTTGTGAAACCTATATCAAAATTACTTCAGTTTCCGATTTTGTATTTGTGTTATCTTAGATTTTATCACACACTTTTTCTAAATTATTATTTTCTTTCATCTCCGGCTCCAACTAAAAATAATTTATATGTATTTATACCTGAAATTGTACCGACTTCCGCGGCTATCTATCTCAGTCCCACCTATCACGCAAGTCTGGGGTATTACTGTATTTTCTTGACGAGACTACGTCGAATAATAACTGAACAGAACAGAAGTGGCAGTGTAGCACTTCAATTCATAATAATTATTCATATATAATGATTAAAATTACATGCTCTTTAATTATAATTATTCATACTTCAATATATTACCTTACGTAAGGATAAATTAAACAATTATGTTTAAATTGTTTTGCTGGGGTTTATTTCACTTCATTATTTCTGCACGGAATTTGAAATTACAGTTTTATGCTGTGATCAATAAAATTAAGGTACTTAGTAAAGAATAGTTAGAGTTAATATTTTTCGATGGGAATTCATTTACAAATGAAATTTTAAAAAATCAGAACGCTTTATCTTTGAATTTTGAGTTTTAGAAAATAAATTTAACTATATCTGTTTTTTTTTTTTCTGGTAAGCTAATTAGTGTTCACTTTGCAATTAGTAATTTATTTGCGCTTATTCTTGAAAAAATATGTAGGTTTTAAAAAGTAGCTTTAAATTATGGCCATGGGAGCTTTGAAGGAGTGCACTGAAAAAATAAAAATATATTTCGTGGGTTCATCCCATGAATCAATATACCAATTATGAAATATTCATAATACAATATTCTAATAAAAACTTTTTTTAGTCAAGAGGAAAACGCATAACTAAAATTTCTAAAAAGGCAAAAATACTAAATTGAATATCATTGTTTTTCTGTCATTTTATCCGGTGAAGTGTTGTTTTAGTTATTTTACATAGTTTTTAACAACGAAACTGTAATCGACATAATATAGTAAAAATAATCTGTCTGAATCTTGCAAAATATCAGTAAATTATTGATATACTATTATCTATTATTAAATTACCAAGAGGATTTCATTAGTAGAACTTAGCAATTAAACAGTGTTTAACATCTAGGAATACGTTTGTATATTCCTCTTGAAACAGTAGGTTTAATTTCATTTTCCTATTTCTATACTTACAATTATGTTTTATTTCTATGAATTACTAGAGGGGAGGGTACTCCCTGTATTCCCGAAGGTGGACCAAACCCATGTAATTGTATTTATTTGTTCTTTTTCCCCGAAATTCATTCTTGGTGGTTCTCTTCGTTAAATTCGTCACTCATGCTGCATCGTCCAAAATTTCATTGATAAAGTCCTCAGATTTTGCTAAACCTGTAACTCTTACAGCTTCCTATAAAGTTGAGTAACTAGTTTTGTTGATTATTAATCAGTCTTCCTATCGGACAAAGCCTGTATTCTCACGCAACAGTTCAGTCCAGGCAATGATTGCGATATTTTTTTGCGAGAGCTTGCAGTAACGTATTATTGCAACAGTATTGACGACATTATATGAAACGAAGCACATGGTTGCCAATTCAGTGCTTACGACAGTGGAGTTATAAAAAACCCCGCATCACAGGAGGGCCAGGATTCTTGGAGGACTGAAACCTATGTGATCTTATGGTTTTGCAGTCCTTCGTAAGATCCGGCTTGGGGCCCAAACCTAACTTTGCAGGGGGAGGCCCTAATATATTCCGTTACACCACTGGCTTAAGACACATGCGTCATCGAGTTTGCCAACTTGGCGAGGTATCTTGAACGTTGGCATTATTTCCATTTGAACTAATAAATTTATTACAGCATCACGAAAAGCTTTTTTATATTGAAAGTGAAAATTTTCCGAATTTGACATTCAACTTTTTTAGATTAGAAAATTTTTAGATTACATTTAGATTACATCATATTTCTTAATTGCTGTGTTTCATCAATCTTCAAATAATCTAATTTAGAAACAGTATATATGAATTCCCCATACTTAAAGTTAGGAATCGAAAGGTGTGTGTGGAGGGAATCCTTAAAAAAAATTGGCTTTGAGTCTTTGTTTAAAACAAATTATTATCTACTACTCTTTCAACTTTCTCTCCATCAAATATAAAATAATTTTTTTTAAAAAAAACATATTCCTTTTCTAGAATGGTTTTTTTAAACAACCGGGCTCTCTCCTTGAGTACGTCATTGATTACTGCATTTCACAACTTTTATATCTTAATGTAAAATTATAAAAAAAATTATATCTCCCAGATATAATATTAATTTTAGACACAAACATTATGTGAGTTATATTTTAAAATGCACCCAATAATTTACATTGTTTAGAAATAATCCATCATTTTTTTATTAAAAAAGATAATATATGTAACGCCTTTATCAGAGCAGAAATTGAAATATTTTGCAAATAAATCTTAATTATTTTCAAAAAGCGCGTGTATTATCATACACCGTAAGTTGCTTGCATTTTTATTGTAGAACCTTCTATACGGAAAATTTCCGCTTCCAGTTTTTGAGTAATACATCACTCAGTAAAAACCATTTACGAAGTTTTTGCTCGCCGTATGTTGTTTATTTGCAAAATATTTCAAAAATTTACTTCCAATATGTTTATAACGCAACCTTAATTTAAAAATAAGAGTCTTCACTCTTTTCTATGGCATCAGCAACGAAATATAGCAGGGCCATGTGTTTTACATCAGATGAAGAACAACGAAAACAGACTTGGCAACAGGCGCTGCAATCAATTGACCAATAAATCAAAATATCCTGCTTACCCCATCTCCCAACCCTCTAGTTTATATCCTGTGGGTGGTTTTCGAAGGGGGAGTGGGGAGTCATCTACACGAAGAACACTTGACACACTTCGTTTTGACAAACGGCGGAACTCTTCAAACAGAATTCCTTTTATCTTTTTCCCCTTCCCCAATGTTTTTTGGGGTTGTTTTTTTTTTTTTAGCCTCCCCCCTATACACTCGTGTTTCTCCCTCCTTCTATCTGCACACTCAACTTGATAAAATCCTGGCAAAAGTGCATCCGAAAATTGCTCAATCTTCGGGAGTGCACCTACAAACTAAGAGAAAAATTAACGGAAGTGAACGTTTTTTTTGAATTTGCTGCACCTTGTAAAACGTTCTGAAATATTTATTTTTTAAAGCTACAAATTTAGAATTTGACTGGAGAAACCTTAGCGTTATCGGAGCATTTCAGACTGAAACATGTTATGGTAAACTCTGAAATAACCCCAAAATTGTTTTGTTTTTTAAGATAAATAAGGCTTATAAGAGCAATAATTTGCTTCTTTTTTTTATACTCGGTGCTGATTTAATGCATTTAGGAAGATAAAAGTCATAAGCAGAAATTATGCATATTCTTAGATAAATATTTTAGAAGCATTTTTTTCTTCTTTTTTTCTTTCTTTAAACACTTTTTTTGCTACATCATGCCTCAATATTTAATACTCTTCTGAATGCTGATTCATATTTTATTGTTTAGTTTATTAGTTTTGATACAGAAATAATTTCCCAGTTGACACTTCAATGAAAAAGATTTTTAAAAAAAATGCAGTAATTTGGAGAAATACGGGAAGTTTTAAATTGTATAACATATTAGTACAAATCAGGGGCCCACACTTTGGGGGGGTCCGGCCCCCCCCCCCCAAAGCCCTTGATTTTTTTTTCCGATTGGTTATAATTCTAAGCATATAATACGTAAAATTTAATGAAATATTTGTTATTAGTGATTAATTTTATTAATTAATGCTAATTATTTATTCAATAATTAATTTTTTTCTGTGTTTTGTTCCTGAAAATTGACAAAATCAAAAATAGCATGATACAAGAATGGTGAACTTTCAATCCCGGAGCCCCCCTTGAAAAATTCCTGTGTGCGCTACTGATACAAATTCTTATTTTCTATTTATATACAGATATTTTTGTTGTAAGACACATAATCAACTTGTTTAGATTGTGTAACATTATGTTTTCATCGACTGTATGTTGTATTTTATTAAATTTTTAAAACTGAAAATATTTCAGATCAGCATTTACTTTCGGTTTTGATTTCTCCATTCAGTATAGTCTAATCATATTTAAATAACAATAAGGATTATTTTTTTGAATTTTATTTGTAAATTGCTTTAAAATTAATCTAATAATCAATTTTTTGAATTTTCTTTAATACGTTTCTATGCATATCTTTAAAAATTATTAATTTTACTATGTGATTAACTGAATTACTTGCATTCGTAAAATTAAAATTATAATATACTATATTAGTTGTAATATTTAGAAATATATAAATAATGATTTTTCACATATTCTCTTTCTGTTCTGATGTTACTTATATATAAGTTAACAATTTTGTTAACAAGATGACTTAGATTTAATGCATCATTCGACATATGTGTGTGAGCTTCCAAATAAAAATTTAAATAAAATTATCTAAAAATAAAAGAAATGCTGGTTAAAGTCTATGAAAAAAAAAAGTTGAATTTTTCACATTCTTATTTATATGTGAAATTAGGGAAACAGGACTAATTTTTCTCACGTTTGTCGGCGTACTTCCTCAGCAATTAGTAAAAAGATACCGGGTACATCACAATAGTATATAGATTATTGTAATTATCAGATTTATACTATCAGAGTATCAATTCGTTGTTCACTGAAAAAATTGTATTGCTAGTTACAAAATTATCTACAAATTTTAAAAACGAAATTACACTGAATTCATCAATTTTGATGAGTTTATATTTTATTCTAAAAAACATACTATAATATTGACATTTTTTTCATAAATCTGCTGATAATACATATAATCTTAAGAGCGTATCTTACGAAAAGTACAAGTAAACTTAATAAAGTAACAAATATCAATCCAAGTAAAAGCGAAAGAAGCAGAAAAACATCAAAGCAGTAAAACCACGCAGGGAATTTTGTTTTCAATATGAACAGATGCGACATTAACAATACTAGATGGAGGGAAAAACTTATAATGCACCCAAGGAAAGATTGAGAATAGAAGAGTCTGGGAACCTATTGTGAAGTATAAAAGTATTGCTTTTCGAGAAAGGTAAAAATATATATCCCAGTACATAAAATAATATATATCATACTTTTTCTTACTCATCCAGTTGAAAAAAGTCTGCAAAATACATCAATATTACGAAATAAGAATAAAGTTTGTTGTCAGAACGTGTGACAAATGCATAAAATATGTCCTTACAAACGCATCTACGTCTGTACATGTACCAGTTTTATATATATTTATGGGAAATATGTTCTGCAATCTTACCTGTATTCACAATCCATCTTTTTTCCCCATTTCCACTCTGGAAATGTCTGTCATGTGTGTGGGAGGTAATAATATTGGTGGATTTTCAACCTATTGTTAACTAGATATGAAAAAAAGAACACGGAATGTATAACTATATTCGCATATTTCAAAGTGACATATTTTTATAAAGGAAAAAAAAATGTGCACAATATTTTACTAAGGCATTTCCTTTTATGTATTCTAAGCGCCTACATGAGAAATATAAAATTTAGGTGTAGTGAAATACGTTTTACGCAAAAACGCTTCAGACGAAATATTGGTTAACTCGAATTTCTAAAACTTTTGTTTTATTTTATAATCTTTCTTAAAAATAGTTATTAGAATAATTATCCTTATCATTTGCTTGTATAACTTCTCTAAGCTGCTGGCTCCCCAAGCAATCAGGAATTCAATTTATACCGTGTCGTTTCTTTTACTGGGTTTAATGCAGAGCACGCATATATTAGCTTTTGCACAAGATTATCAATGCTTTTTGTAATTGAAAACCTCGATCTGGTTAAAGTTTTTAAACTAATTGGAATTTTAAATGTCACCTATACCTTGCAGAATGAACACTTCCTAAATAGTGACTGCGAAAAAAAACTATATTAATTCTTCATCTGTAATTTTACATAAATCTGTATATGTAAGAAAAGAATTCTACATATTTTGTTTCTTTTATAACATTCAAGTCATTTTCTTAGTAGAAAAAGTTATCTTAAAATAAGTTGATACAGCAGAGCAAATAAGCAAACAAATACTTATAAAATAACCATATTTTTTTTTTACAGCTACCATTTTCTTTAAACAAAAATATAAATTTTTCTGATGCATATAATGCATAGCTGAGTTTATTTAAATTATTCTACGAATGGAATATTAAGAAATAATTAAGTTTATTAAGTTCTGATCATTTTTGGAATAATAGTATGTTATTTCAAATGAAACGTATAACCATTTAACCTGTAGAATTAAAATTACACATTACAAAAGACTTAATTAAAAAAAGAAGAAGCTTCGTTTATCATTTTGTTTTTAAACGCTGTTAAAAGATTTTTGTTGCAAAAAAAAAATATTTATGAACTGTGTTTATTTATCAAAATCTTTCTGACACATCGTGATTTTAAGGATTTAAGGTAAATATAGAAGATTTATTTGTAAATATTTATTCACGTCATATTAAAACCGATAAAACTACATAAGCTACTTTGTAGAAAAATTATTTATTTATTTTTTTACCTTGTTAAAACTTTATTAACATTATGAGAAAGATAAAAGATTGCAGAATCATATAGGTGAGACTTATTATAAGATTCGGTAAAAAAATAGGTATAGCTTTTCCTGTATGATTTTTTTAAAAAAAAGAAAAAGCATATATTTAAATTCCATTATATTGATTTCACAACTTTTTATGTATTCCGAAATAAATCTACGAATTTGAAAATCATGTTTTCTCTATTTTTTTTAAAAAAAATTAAATTACATAAACATTGAACAATTGAATAATCTTTCGATTTCGAAGTGATAAAAAGAAAAAAAAAATAGCTAAAACTCGTTGATTCTAATGCAACAGGAATTTTACTAACAGTTTTAATTTACTCTAAAAAAGATGCAGTGATTGCTTTGAAATTACAAAAAAAAAAAAAACTGTTTGAATGGCTTGTTTAAATTTTTAACAATGTTTTTCTCTGGTCCTTATTCTCGTGTTGGATATCATTTGGTATTATATAAATTGATCTTATAAACACGGGGTTAACTTTTATTTCGCTAGTACATTTTTTTTCTTTAAAAATTCATTACTTATTTTCTTAACTTTTTTTTTTTTTTTATAAATCACAATTGAAGTGTGATATAGAGTCAGTTCTCTTAAAACGAATTTAACTAAGCGTTTTGCCTTTAACTAAAGTCAGTTGGATTTTTTTTATTAAAATAAGTTCAGAATTTATTATTGAGATGATATCACAATAGAACTTAGATTTTACTGTGAATTTTATTAAACAAAAATTAATTGTAAACTAGAAATGTAAACTTCCTAGATGACTTATTTCAATCTATAATTCCCCACAAAGCTGCACATACGTGATGTAATTATAAATATTTAACATCTGATAATGGGTATCATGTACGTGCATAACAACGCAAATCGATAACAATTCCCTCTATATCCTTTAAAGATTCGAATGGATTGCTAAAGTGTGCATTTACGATGAAAGCCCAGGGAAATTGAGATATCAAGAGTCTCTTCAATTAACAGTTTTCCTCT
Source organism: Trichonephila inaurata madagascariensis (assembly GCA_019973955.1). NCBI lineage: Eukaryota > Metazoa > Arthropoda > Arachnida > Araneae > Nephilidae > Trichonephila > Trichonephila inaurata. The sequence goes on from BMAV01027253.1 coordinate 119,851, forward strand.
CACTCTAACCACCAGGAATTTACGCCCGCAGTAATAAATCACACAAATCACCACCTTCATTATCGTCTCCCATTAGAACAAACGCGATATTTCGACTGAATGTTTCATCTAAGTGTGTTTGCAGTTATATCGGCCTTCCAACCTATTCCTGATTACACGGTAAATTGTTCTAGCATTATACCGAAGTTCGTTACTTAACTGGTGCTACTTGGAGAATGGTTAGGCGGTCCTAACCCTCTCACTGTGTTAGGATTCGGCATTGAATAGCTCCTAATAAGGCTTCCGCCTTGCTTATCAAATGGGATCCAAACTAGCACTTGTAGCATGTTGGGAGGTGGGGAGGACTTGGCAAGTTGCCGTTGCTGGTGAGGATTGTCCGGAGTGATTGCCTCATCGATGAAGGGGGCTTTTCTGCAAGAGGGGGCCACGCTTGAGTGGGTTGATGGGGGTTTTGACAGCCACTTTCCAAGTCACGCATTGGTGGGCACTTGGTTTGGCATCTGTTAGCCCTGGAATAGTGAGGGGTGAGGATAGGGACAAACATACACACACTCTCTCTCAGCACTTAGAAAGCGGAAATCGATGGAAAAGACTAATTACTCTGTTTTAACAAGGACTTCCTTTTATAGCACAGCTAATGTGGGAAGTTTATGGGATTTCAATTTTTCACATTTGTTCTTTGTTCGTTCCGAAAATTTGATGAATATCATGTAGTGTTTATGTATGCTATTCTGCTCAGTTGGTTATGTTATAGTTTCCTTCTAAAACGCTTTTGAAATTTGGAAGAAAAATAAAAAAATATTCTAATTCGATTTGCTTTTAAGACACGAATTCCCTAATTACTAAATGTTTACATTTAAAAATCAAATGTGGAAGGCACACATTCAGGGAAAAAATATTTTCGATTCAATGATTCTGTTAAAGTAATCAATATTAAATATACATTCCAATCTTCGACGATATTTAGAAATATATATATATATATATAGTTTACTTATATTTTCATTACATTAGCACACACAAGCGCAGTAATTACTACTCTGGGCATTATATTTATATTAATGAAAGAAATAGAAACTCTCTCACTCTCTCTCTTAAGTGGTATAAATATTGGTATTAATTTTACTTATCTCTATATAAAAATGCTTTTCCCTTACAAGGTGTAATGCTTGCAATTATATTGTATGAGATCACATTTTTTAAATTTCTCCGATTCATAATCCTAAAAAAATGGATTTTTACTTAAACTGCTTTGCATGTAAAATATGTCTTAAGAAGTATAATGAAGAAATGTTTATTTTATTTTATTATCGAGAGACTAAACCATTTTTAATTTTTTTTTTTTTACTTTCCTCATCTCGAATTCGACTTTAAAATTGCAATTTATATTATCAAAAAACTATCACGATTTACATCCATTTGCCATTTGTGAAATAAGCACTATCTTGAAATAATCTTCTTATAGATGGAAATTATATCGAGAAGAAACTCTGAGGTAGAAATAAAAATGCCCTTGATATTAAAATTAGGTTCATTGTATAAATATTAGATGTACATTAAATGACAAAACCGGAACATTTGAAATACTTGTTTTCAAACATCATCATACTTGAGAGTAGAATTACTCTTAAAGTAATGCATAAGAACTCTTAAATCCTGCAATGCTACCGGCGTATATATCCGTCTTGCACAATCAGTGTATTATGTGCCTCAGAGGTATATATCCATCCTTTCGAAGTACGATTCTTTTCTTTGAGCTGTTATCAGTAAAACAGTTATTAGGTGTTTTGGAATGTACTAAAATGATATTGACCGTGTTTTCAAAGGATTTACTTATTTCATAGAAAAATTTGATTGTTTGTGCTTTTTCTTTCCTCTCAATGCATCGCATACGCGCGTCTACGCGAAAAACGGTGTTTTGGGGAGCGAATCACATACATTTTAATTGGTAGTTAAATTGTTAAGATGTTAGATGCATTAATTTTTGTGCCCCAAAATAATGTTTATTGATATTGAATTTATCGAAATATTTTATGTTTCATCTAACTGAGCTTATAAATAATTATTATGGATATCTAGATGTTGATATTTTCAGGACAAATCCATCTTCAATTTGCAGAAGTGGCTTTTTCAATTATTTATTTTCAAATTTAGACTTTTAATTAGTTAAAATCCTATGACTTTTGTTGAATAGAATTTCACTCACACACCACTAGGAGGCAAAAACGCTTACACATTCTTATTTTTAAAATGCATTGATTATCATGAGCTTCATAAAATGTTCTCGATATAAATAAAGCATTCTAAAATGAATGTAAAATCTATTGCAGATGCAATCATTCAAATATTTAGTTACCATGTTTTCAAGACTCTAAACTCTTTAACTAGTTAATTGCCAATTGAAAGTTACACGATTCGCTCCCCAGTGCCACCGTTTTTCACATAGGCACGTGGATGCGATGTATGTACGGGAAAAGAAAAGGCATAAATAAGCAAATTTTTCTGTGAAATTTGTAAATCCTTCGCAAACATTTTCAAGGTTATTTTATTCCGAAGCCTTCGGAATAGTTTTTCTGATAGCAGCAAAAAGAAAACGATCCCATTTAGGAAAAGCGAATTTTTTTATACGCCCGATGCATTTAACGCACCGGTTGGGCGAGTCGCTTATGGACGTCAATGACAATTACGAGGTTAAATATGCAATCCACTGTATTTCATTAAATTACTGTCATTTAAGTAACATTTTTGTGTTAAAAGTACAAAGGTCAGTCAATTAAATTATTGTGCTGATTAATTACTTATTAAAGCATTTTTTTTGAATAAAAAAACAAAACAAGTATGTCTATAATTTTAATAAAATGTCTTGATAAGTTATTGGCAAAAGAATAATACAGTTCGAAGTTAACATTTTAAATGGTGTATAATAAATACAAGCAGGCTTTAATGGAGAGTAGTGATGGAAAAAGCAATGATCAATATTATATGGAAATTACTTACGTTATAATAAAATAAAAAGAAATTTTCACGAATATCTGGTCTTTTCCTTACACTTTATGATAAATAATTTGATGATAAACATAAAAATGATGCTCTTAATATGCAGTTTTCAATGTCTACTTACCTTTATTTATGTATCCATGTATATGAAATGCACATCGATGCTATTCTGATAAATAAGGTAATCTTAAAAACTAATTGCGACAAAAAATAAACCGTATTTTTCGAAAGGAAACAATATATTCAATCAGAAAAAAAATTTAATTATGCATAATGATACATCATTAAAAAAAAACACTTTATTAAAAAAATGTTGAAGCCAATTCCCGGAATCAAAAAATCTCTTAAATAGCGTCAGAGTCATAAAGAAAATTTTAGGTTTCTAGGTGTATTGTATATTAATTTTTTTGAATTTGTGTTCTTAAAAATATAGTTATGTATATATATATATATATATATATTTCATATTATTTATTTTTAAATGGTTAAGTTTTAATAATTTGTAATATAACCGGTCAATTTTTTTTAATGTTATTTCTTAGAATTCTTATAGACATGATGAATTACGATTCGGGATTTCCTAACTTCTTTTATTGTACACTTTACTCGTTCTTTGAAGAAATATTTTTAATCTCCCTTATGTGCGTGTGTTAAATTAATAGCGTTGTTTTAGAATTCAGAAACTATATAAGTGCATCCTCTTTCGGAAGCAATATTTTTTTCTTTTTTCGTTTTTACATTAATTCGATAAACAATACAGGTTGTCAAGAACAAAAGTTATACCTATTTTCTTTCTAGAAAAGTTTCATATTCTTTTCTATACGAAACTTCATACAGTAAAAATTCCTGAAAATTCAGTACTTTAAATCAAAGTTCATTATTTTCGATAATTTTAAGAACGCTATCTAAAATTAATCATGTTGCTATATTTAAAGGGAAAAATGCGGGTTGATATGAAGAATATTTGAAATAGATTTTACAAGAAAATATTCAAACAATATCTAAGCGTACAGATGATGCGCTGAAAGTTTATTAAAAAATTTAAATTATTATTTTACTTTTTTAGATTAAAAGTTATCTAAACATAAAGGTGGTTCATCAAAAGTTGAATCGAGTAGTTTTAAAATATTACTTATTTTTCTAGAAATTTGTTATTAAGTTGAAATATTACATATAAACATATCTAAACTATTTAATATAAATGAAGTGAAAATAAACATTATCTTTAATCAATTTAAAGATGTGTAATATGTCTATACATGAAATTTGAACTAAAAAATACACATTTAGTTTTTTCTATAAATTCTTAAATAATTGTTACGCTTCATCTGAAACTAAATTTATATATGACTCTGCTTCTCTGTTGAAATAATAAAAAATAAGGGTCTTAAAATTAATTACTGATTTAATATCAGAATACATTAGAAGTTTATTTTTAGATTAATTACAAATTACGTAAAACAACTGATTAAATTTATATTCAATTACATTATGTACAATATTGTTATTTATCTATAAATATTTTGGAATATTTTATCTGCTAAAAACCAAGAGGATTATCACTTTGTTGTTGTATAAATACATTACATGAAAAATAGAACAAAATTTTGTTGCGAAAAAAAATGTTATTTCGTTTAAAAAAATCAAATGATTATATTTGTACATGCCTCGCTTTTTTTAATTTGTTAAAAAATTTTAAATAGTTATAATATTTGTTTTTTTTTATTTCTAATGGCAGATTATGAACAGTTTTTAACAGAGTTCATCAATCTAGCTCATCTCAGAAAGCCGGTATCTCCTTTTAGTGCAATACCATAATGGCGGATGCGAATCATCGCAGGTAATTTTGACGCCCAGTTTCCTCCCTGGAGGGAGGCACCTGAACTCTGACGATGCGAACTTGTACTAGGATTTAGTTTTGCCTATTGAACCCCTAGGAATCTTTAAAATGTCGTATAATCATACGACATGGCCGCTGTTCATTTTCTGCATCATGAAAATCCAACGACTTGGGCCGGGGTTGAACCCTGCAACCTTGGGTTGGCCAGCGACAAACCAACCTCACCACCCAGCTGACATATATAATTATAATTTAAATATATAATGTTGGATTTCTCATTTATTGGACCTAAGTTTATTTAATCTTCTATTTCATTTAGACGGAATGGCATTTTTCACACACACAAGTAATGCCCTCTACAACTATCTTTATATATATGCAAAACCTTATAACAGTTCCATGTTAATAAAAATTCTCGGGATAATATATCCCTAAGACACTTGCAATAGATGCATGCAGTCATTCCCTTTGTTTTTTCTCTCTCGAGCGTGTAAACACGACCCCAATGCCATCCCTGTGTTTTCTAAGCGCCCTCTACCGTTGATTTATGGCAATCTTTAAATAAATGTAAATACATGCTTAATTACATTTGTGAAACTTATGAATGCTAACGAGCGATTCAAATGTGGAGGCGTTACTTCTTCAATAGAACTTTTTTTTTTTTAAATTTAAAAGAAAGTATTAAAGAAAAAATTTATAAACATGTATCTCAATTATCCTTAACCCGCCCACTTCACTAGATATTTCCTAATGTTGTACGTACAATGGTGCACACAGGAATTTTTCAAAGGGAAGGGGGTGGGGGGTCTAGGGTCAAAAGTCCACCATTATCGTATCATGCTCCAATACGACGCCCAACATATTCATTTGATTTAGTAGAATTTGGGGGACGAAAAACATTAAAAATTTAATTATTGAAAAAAATAATTAGCATTAATTAATACAATTAATTATTAATAACAAATACATAATTAAATTTTATTTTCTATGTACATTGGATTATAATCAATAAAAAAAGGCTATGGGGGTGGACCCGGGGAACCCCCCTCCCCAGTGTTTATGAATATATACTGTTTATTTTTAAATAAAAATTATCGATATCTAAATTCTAGCATTAAGCGTTCTATAGTATTGAAAAACATCCTTATAACTTTCTAAACAATACTTTCTAATAACTTCTAAAACTAAAGTAGTTGATTTTCCGAAGTGGATTTCCGCAAAACTTATTTTTAGTGGATTTCTAGTCAACAAAATAAACACGATTGCCAAATTTCAAATCTAAATCTAATACTTCCAAAATCGAAATTTCGTTTACTAAAAAGTGTCCCGTAACTCCCTTTAAGAGTCGATTTCCATTTGATCTGTTTTTAGCGGATTTCAATTTATCACAAGAAACATACATTTCAAACTTCATTAACGTAAGATTGAGCAGTTCGAAAACGGGACTCTTATTTATTTTTTTTTATCAATACGCCTCAGTCACTCCTATATGACCCCATAGGAGTCAATTTTCGTAAAATCCGTTTTTAATCGATCTCTATTCAACAAAAGAAACATTCTTATCAAATTTCTAGTATATGGGTCTAACTGTTGAAAAACAGGAATTTTTTTAATCTCTAATGCCCTTTACGACTTCCCAGGGACCGTGGGTAACCTGGTGGTTAGAGCATCGGACTCCAGACCGGATGGCTTGGGTTGGATGCCCGATGTCACCAAATACCCTCCGAGTACACACGGAGTACGTGCTCGTTAAATCTGTGTGTCCGAAAGTCTTGTGGACTGAATCACGAGGGCAGGGTACTGGAGAATATTTTCCTCCCCTCCAGTCCCATGGCAAAATTGTGGAGGTGGAGAAAAGTGGTGCCGCCATCTATCGTCCCTTCGGGGAATTTCACCTAGCTAATTCGTACTGTCACCTGTATGGTGCTCAAGGCCTAGATCAACGACAGGCGTACTTCTAGCCCCTTGTCACTATGAACTTCGTGGGCCTCATTCTGACTACGTCAGACAGGGGGCAAAAGCCACAATATAACACTCACGTCTTCCTTTGAAGATGGATTTTCACATAACCCTTTCTTATCGGATATCTGCTCCATGAAAGAAGATGCCAACCAAATTTCAAGTCTGTAGGGCTAAGAGCTTAAAAACGGAAATATGAATCTATAACTCCCCTTTAGCCCTTTCAACGCCCCTTGGGGGTTGAATTTTGCTTAACCACTTTTGTAATCGGTCTGCACTGCATGAACGGAACACGCGCACTTAATTTCAAGCCTGTAGGTCTAATAGTTCTGGAAATATCGTGATGAGTGTGTCGCTTTTCTGCTTTAAAAAAAGAGATGAAATATGGCTTGCTTATTTGAATAAATTATTATGAGGTATTACCAGTAATTTACACATAATTTCATTTCAGTAGCGCACACATGAATTTTTCAAGAAGGGGGAAGGGTCCAGCTTCGAAAGTCCACGACTCTCTAATCATTTTCCAATACACCGCCCAACATATTCTTTTGATTTTGTCAATTTTCGGGAACAAAAAACAGTAACAATCATTTAATTAAATTTTACGTAATATATACATAGGATTATATACAATCGAAAAAAAAAAGAAAAGGTTTTGAGGGGGACCTGAGAACCCTCCTTGTGTGCACCACTGTTTCATTCCATTTCCTTAATATTTGTGGATTACTTAATTGGTATAATAACAGTAGCTTATATCGAACTTTAAAGAAACATGTGAGAATTTCCTTAAAAATTCATTTTTAAAAATTCCCCTTTGAGGCTCATTCTTTGTGTCTACATTCAATTTGCTATAAATTTCTTTCAAAAATGAAAAAATTCCATTTCAATTCTGTTCCATTAAATATTTTGATAACAAACCAACTTTTTCGAAAAGCGATTTTGAAATGAGCATCCTTGTAATGAGCAATGCTTGCAGTTTATTTCAAATATTATCTCGATTTAATACCAAAAGTATACATTAAATAGGTTTTAAATACATAAATTTGAGATTTTAAGATACTTTCTTTGAGTCCATTAATATTTTCTTCTTCCATTAAAACTTTATGGGATACAGATGAGTAAACATCATCCCTACAAATTTCTGCTAAAGTAAACCAATTACTTCTAAGTAATTGAAGGATTAAATATTTTCAAAGTAGAAAATTCTATTAAATGAGAAATGCACACAGTATATCATTCTCAATTTAATTAATCCTTTTAAGGACTTCTTTGATGAAGACTGGGGCTTTTGAAACGCAATGTTTTCATTGATCACAATTTTTGAAGCTACTTTGGATGAGAAAAAGGAGCCATTATTCAAAATTTAATTTTCTTCACTTTATTAGCACAGTACATTTCTTTTCCTGATTACAAAGGTAATTAGAAAATTTTTCACTAAAATTTAAATTAAATTATCTTGTAACACATATGTAGTATCTTTTCTTTTGATTGAATTATCACGAAGTTTTATATCAGTGAAAATATAGCCTTGATTGATAAAAAGAGCCTTATTTCATATTGACATTAATAACAAGTTTTGAATAATTGCAAGTTTTATTCTGGAATAATTATTATTGAAATTATTATTGAAAATTCACCTTAGTACGTTAACGAAATATTATAATAAAAAAAAATTGAAATAATATTTCAACTGCAAATTTTGAAACATTTCCCATAGAATTATTTTAAATCGTGTGAAAGTATTAATAGTCATTTTTAAATTTTCACAGTTAATAACTTCAAGTAATTTACAAATAGAATTATATTCTCGAAGTAATCTAAGGTATTTAAAAATGGCGAGGAACTTATAAAAATTAATTTTTAAATATAAGTAAAAAAAATATACTTACAACACTATTTAGGAATCGTAAATTAATGTACCATGTAAATTATTCCATCATGAGAACGTTTGTGATATGTTTCAGTGCAACAGACGCAAAATTATTTTTAATATTTGTTTTAAATTATTTTTTTAAAACTATTCATTTTTAAACGTTCCTACCATCAACGAAAACAATAATACCGTAATTGTTTCGCCGGAACAGAAAAACACATATATTATTAAACAGAAATAAAATTTAGATTCTTATATCAAAGTAAGCCATAAAAGAATAAATCACATAAGTATATGTTATCTTACAAAAAAAAAACTAAAAATATGCTTTTTTATGTCTTATAATGGATTTTGATTCCTGATAAAAAATCACATGACATTTAAAAAAGTATGTTGTGAAATTATTCGGATCAAATATAAATTAAAATTCTGTGACGGATGTCATTTTTCATTGTAGGAAGAAAATATTTCGAATTGCCTTTTGTTAATGAGGAAATTTGATATTAGATAAGAAATATATATATTGTACCATCTTTTGTTGCTTCAAAAATGTATGTCTTTACCTTATTATACATACTTAACTATTTCACCAGTCATATGTATATTGATTAGTTTCAGGTAAGCTGTAATACCTAACTAATTGGCACATAGCTTGTTATTTCTTTATATACTTTATCTTTCTCATTCAATTATTTTGAACTTAACGAATTTTTCAGTTTCTTTTCCAGTTTAAAAGTTATTTTTCTTCTTATTTATTTAGTCATTATTTTATAACAAATTCAGGATTATATTAATTTTTCAGTAAGATGAGACGCTTACATCTTTCTTTCACCAAGATAAGATATTTTCCTGAGAAACTAAGATTTTATATATTAGCTGTTTCAATATGAAATATTTTTCTTTTTTTCTCATTATTTCTTAAATATTTTTATTACTTAAAAATGATGATAAAAAATCCTTTGAACTAAAAATAGGAAGAAAAAAAAATGAATAAAAATAAATTATAATCTGCATGGTAACTGTACGAAAAATTATGCGTGGTTTTTAATCGAAATTTTAGGAATCCTTAAGAATGAATGAATATATTTATGCAAATACTTCGAAAGATCACAATTTCAAACTAATATTGAAAATAGACGAGCTGTTTTAGAATTTTCATTACGTACAAGGTATGAAAGCTATACAAGAAGTTATAATATGTTAATTGCGATTATGCTTGGTTTTGATAAGCATTACAATTAGCAAAGCAACAATATATAGAAAAATAACTATGCTTTTTTTTTCTTTTAGTATTATTTAAAATGCGATAAAAATAGCCCACAATCCGGCACAAAACGATTTGAATAATAGGAAACTGATTAAATAATATTTGAAATTATTTTTATTTAAAACATCAAAAGAATATTTACATGAAGAAAGAAATATTGCAATTAACGAATTTTCATTTCATCTTAATAAATTATAGATAAAAATGCACACCATGGCTAAATTTAAAACATATTAGATGAAGAGAAGGAAACAAACTTTTAAAAGATTTTGAAGAATATTGAAAAAGAAGTTAAACATATTTTCCAATCAACAGTAAAATATTTTTCCGGGCTATTCAAAACTTTTATAGATATAGACAAAAAACTCTTCCAGAATAACTATAATACTTGTATTCCATCATAAGAAATAACAGCCTCTCAAAACGATCTCTTTCATTAAAACCCCACATCCAAAATATTGATTTCTTGTGTTTCAAAATTTACTCACATCTTTTCTTAAATAACTTGAATTCTCCTCTTTTTTTCCTTCTATAATAATCAGAAATAATGGGAAGCACTCATTTTGAATTCACTAGGGAAAAAAAAGGGAATTCTGCACTCTTTGATTTGATCTACAACCTTTCACACTAATAATGGAAAGCACACCCCACCACACAGGTGCCAAATTATTATCATCGTGACCTCCTCATTGCCAACTATGGCATCCCAAACCACATTAGCACTTTTTACATCACCGAAATGCTACATCACCATGACATATCGTCGAGAGGTCTCAGTGACATCCCCATCTAGCATCCAAGCATCACACACGGTCCACCGATACAATAATTGGATTCCAGAACTGCAGCAGGCTAGCACTAACTGACACACGTGCACGCCGGGCCGATCCAATTAAATTATGCAAAACTCATTTTGAAACGCGTACTAGCCACCATGGCGACAGTCTATTTTCTCTTTTCCCTATGTTAATCACGCGGATTAATCCAGCAGCTGAAATCCAGGGCCGGAAAACTTTCCTCTCTACCAAAAGGATGGGAAAGGGGGTCGGATATAATTAAGGGAAAATAATTCCGACATGTATTACTGAATTACCATCCGGCAGCTGTCTGTCCCATTGCTTTTCTATGAGGGGAATGGATTCTCATATCAACTAATTAATGGAAAAGGTTCGATTTTCTTGTGGAAATTAAGAAATGGATCGTTTCCGACAATTATAAGGGTCTCGCTTTCTAATTTAAGAGCATTAATTGGATAAAATTTCGTGTGTGTCGATGTCACCTACGGCACCGAGTCGTGTGGAAGGATTGTGAATGGAAGAGAAGAAGTGAAATGCATATTTTATGGGAAGGTTAAATGTGGGAGGATGTTCTCCCATCAGTTAGGTTGATCATTCATTAGAATGAAGGGATGAGATTCCATTTAGAGAGTGTTGTTTTTTTTATTCAGAAATTCCTCTGACAAGGATATCCATGGTAATTATATTTATCGCATTGTTGAAAGAAATGACATGGCCCTTTTAGGTATAATGCGTTTATTCATATGAAGGATAGATAGATATAAAGGTTGCATTCGGGTGTAAGTAAAGCAATCATAGTATATCGCATAGAAGCTGTGTTATTTAAGGTAAATATAATTGCAATTAATTAAAGAGAAAGTCTAGAAAGATTTCTAATATTTTTCAATGCAACACATTTCGAAATGTTTAGTTTTCTTTCATGAAATCTTATGATTGAATTTCACTAAACTAATACATTAGTATTTTAATTGTAATACGTTAATTAGTATTTATATTAAATTCTAATGTCTTATTAAATTCTCGTTAGTATGTGAGCTTATTAATATTACTTATAATATTTACTATATAGCTACACATATATCCGTCCATACTCTTAAGATAATAATATTGTAATATTTAACAAAAGCATCATATTAATAATTATTATAATAATTAACTAATCCATCTTAATTAGAATTGCAACTGTGTGTATATCTGAGGTATAAATGTCTTAAAGAGGAAGCAGTAAAGCAGTCCATAATATGTAAAATGTCACTTAAAATTATATGCAGAGCGGTGAATTTTTGCAATTTAAATGTGCAACAAAAAATGGCCAGTTACTAGTTAAAAACAATGATCACATAAAATAATTAAATTGGAAACGAAACTCATAATTAATTAATATGAGTCAATATATAGATATATCTCAATTAAGATGAAATTTCTTAAAATAACTTACATGTGTTTTAGTATATATATGCGCACTGCAAATGTTTGGAAATGTACTAATTAAGTGCAGTTAGTGTGTATTGAATTATGTGTGGCTTATTACACTCACACGCACACGCACGCATACGTGCTTTGAGAAATAATAAGATAACTTTTATATAGTATCATAGAATTAACAGCTCTATACCATATTTTAAAACGCTTTAGAGAAAGAGAGAGAGAGTTTGATTGATAACCGAAAAGTAATTAAGATTGAAGATTTTCTTGACTTTTTATAATAAATACTATATTTGTAGAGCAGTGAAATGTAGACATTAGTTAATAATATTAGAGCCTTTGTCAAAATTCAGATTGTTGATTCTATGTTCAGTCTGCATTTCCCCTTTAGTGTATATGCAGTATGTAATTATAAAGGAAAAAGTGAAATGCAACGTGAATAACTCTTATCAGTCTTATTTTTCAGTTTTTGTCAAACAGCTTCTGAACTACATTTTGAACTTGTTAACACTAAACAACATGATATATAGCCACTAAAATAAGATAATGCGTCCCACATAATAACATAAAACAGAATTTAAAAAAAACGTTAACGTGTATAACTTATTCTAAGTTATTCCCAAATAAGAATTTTTTGCAATACTTAAAGTAGAAGACATGTATCTCGTTTTAAAAATGCTTCGAAAATACTTAGATTTGCACGAAAAATTGAAAGTAAGTATTTAATAATATAAGTTTGCATTTTTTATTATTATAACGTATTTGTTCCCCAAATATTTGATAGAAGTGATTAAAAGGAGATGAACTAACATGCTAGCGTAATCTGCTCTCTAATACTGTTATCAGTAATTCGAAAATATTAATAAAAGAAGGCTAAATGTATGTAAAATTAGATTACACATATATTGTTCTCATTGCTTATAAATTAAATATATCTAAGTATGAAAATAATTGAAACATGGTTATATAGAACTATGGAATTAAGTTTAAAAAAGCAGACATTTCAAATTTTAATTATTGGTGAGAGAAGTAACCTGATATATAATTCAATTTCATGATCAATTTTGTGGCGATAAATTGTATATGATATATTTTTAAAATATTTTTATTTGCCATCATTCTTATTAAAACATAATTTGATTTCAAACTGTTTGATCATTGAAAGCAGTCTTATTTTTAAATTAAATATAATTTAAAATAAACTAGACCTAAAATTAGGAATCAATCAGATTAGAACTTTAATTCGCTTAGGAGCCCTTATCCTAGATGTCTTGAACTTTAGGAATTGAGGAATCAGATATTAGTATCAGTAATGAAATTAACCTTCCATAAATTCTATGATCAGGTCTTGTTTGATGAATCAGATTTGAATATACTTTTAATAGATTTCATTCACTAGTAACTTAAAATTTTAAACATGCGATAACGTATATTTTTATAGAATTTATTACACACTCTAAGCCATGAAAAATGAACACCAGGAACAATATTGCAACAAAAAATTAATTAGGATATTTTCGATGAACTGTTTATCTAATATACCAATGATTCCTTGAGCTACGAGATCACCTGATCACTTTCCCATGTATCCCCTTTGGAGCTAGATTGTTAAGGGGAGCTTGCTTTCGTTCTGGAAAGTTATTTCCTATTTATCCCTGTCGTTGGAAACAATGCCGCAAAAAAATGGTTAATCACACCAAAAGAAACTTTATCAATTTGTTTTAGTCGTGTAACAACTTGCATTCAAACCAGAATGAACCGGAGCATTAATTTAATTGTAATGATCGAACTCTGAAACGAATAAACTAATTTCAGCAATATATTGTAATCGTTCATTTTTCTATTCATATTCATGCTATCCGACAATTTCGTTACACCAAGTTAACTCTTCAATATTCATCTTCAGTTTTCATGACATTCGTTCATTCACGTTCCTCCTTTTGTTCTCGTTGGACTAAATCAAATATTATCCGTAAAGAAATTTTTTAATTTTTTAAATAAATTTAGATATTGTGAGTTTTTTGAAATTGAAAGGCTGTGTACACTTTCTGAGTTATTTTTTTTTAAAATAATGGGAAATAATTTATTTTATTACTATTTGCATATCAAGTTTCTTTGTGTTTTTTTTTTAAATAAGTGCTCCTTAAGACTTATTCATAACTATTATTGTAATTTTGTAAACTCGCATTATTTTTACCTCTTATATGTATACATATACCTATATGGATGTTATAGTACATATACCGTTCAAGAAATTAATAATATTTTAAATTTGTTTTTATATATCAGGAGATATCCTAGATTTTTGATGTGGAGAAAACCTCTAATTAGTTAAAATCCCTACCATATCAGAAAGATGAGCAACAATATTTCCATTAAGAACTTTGTTTAAAATTCCATGTTCTAATACCCTTAAATAAAAGTTACAATTCAACATACGGTTTTAGTTAAACTTCCATAGAGATGTTGCAATGAGAAAGTTGTTAATTGACAGATAGCGCCGGCTTAAGTTCATGGTGGTTGAGTGTGATCTTTAAAGTGCTGCCACAGATATTATTGTCTCATTGAAATTATGCACCCAAAACACAAATTTTGCTGTTCGATATTTATTCCTAAGCATTTATTCATGCAGAACAGATAGTAGTTTAAAAGTAAGATCCATAATTTAACTCAAAATTTGCAAGCTGCTATTACTAAAGAGATTTGAAGAAAGAAAAAAACATCTTAACAATTAAATTAAATAACACGCTTTCGAAATTCTTTGCTATTATCTCTTGAAAATCTTTCTAACCAACAAAAGAATAATTTAAGTAGCTTGTACCATTAAAATGAGCTATTCCCTTTTCTCATTATCTTTTAACAATTTTAGAAATATTTACTTCATAAGAAACTCCTTTTAACTTTGACTTCCAACAACAATTAAGTAGTTTTCACCAAACGCTCATTTAAAGAAGCTGTAGCTGATTACTTACAACTCCATTAAAGAATTTCTACGAAATTAAAAACTCTTCCGTTAAACTCAAACGAATGACTCCTGCGAAGCATAAAATTCAAAATAATTCAAAACTCACTCCAACGGATCGCTGCGAAGGCATATGAACGAAAACTAACTCAAAATTTTCAGCTTCATTGCAGTCCAAAAAAATTCCCTAACCTCTCAACGAATTTCCCCTCCATTTGATTCTTCAACATCTTAATGTTCCCTTACAGTTTAATCGCATGAGTTACAGCGGAGTGGGATAGCGCTCAAAGACGGCCAGAAACTAGCCAACAGAAAAATAAAAAGAAAGAAAAAAAAGGGACCCTTCCAAATTGAAAATGAAACATTGTTTGAAAAACGTCAAGAATCAATCTTAAGTTTAAGAGCAATCAGGATCGGAGCGTAATTGTATTACGACAGCTAGAGACAGAAATACAAAAAAAAGAACTCCAACTTCCTGTAATGTTAGTAAGTGTTTTTAAAAAGTCATTTTCTACGACTGATTAATCGTATTTCTGATGGTGTTCTATGACAAACAAGTTTTTCACTTTCTTCCTTTGAGAAAATTATTTCTCGCAGCAGAACTAAAGCTCAAACAGTTTCTCTAAATAGATCGTAAATTGGAAACATAGTTTAAATTTTTTATTCACTGCTTTTTTTTGTCTCTTGTGCTTCTAGTGCCTACTGTTGGAAATGAATTTTCTCAAAATTGCTGACTTCTAGATCTTGGCCGAGGGAAAAAAAAGTAATACTTTAAGCCTCGAGGATATAAATCCTTAGGAAATAGAGTATAATCTTTCTTTTCGTACATGATTTCTAAATAGGAATTGTTTCCTTCGAAATTGTGCGAGTTCTCTAACAGATTGGGTTTTATAAATCTCTCTCGGGAAGTTTTACGTCGTACTGTGAATTAAAAAGAATGTTGCGTAAATCTCTTAAAACGTGAATTGTTTTCTAACTTTTTTTTCCCTAAAAGTCTTATTTCGAATGGAGGAATTGTTTTATTGCATAAAAAACAGAATTACCCTATTCATTTCAATTGAAATGTTTTAAAGTGTTCGGCATATAACTAGCACTGTGGACAAATCCTACATGGTTATAAAAGACTGTAAAATATCAGCATTAAATCATATTTCTGAAAAATTAAATTTGTTAAGGCATGCCAAGCAATAAAAATTGAAAAGTTTCGGAAAAAGGAATTTATACTTTCTAGGGACTTTAAGGTAACAAAACTTTTTTTTCCTTTTGTCGAACACTGGATGACTTCTTAAGATTCTCCAAAACGAGGGTATTTAAAAAACTATTCTCATTGAATCCAACTTTGGAAAATGTAACAAATAAAACAAATCTTGCCATGAAACTTTTAGGGAAATTCTCGAGATATAAGAATTTCTTTTCTTAAAAAAAAGAGGATGTATTCTATTTTAGAAAAATGTTATAACATTTCCATAAGAAATATTTTTAGGAAAATTTTAAAATTAAAAAAAAAAGAAACCTTCCATCAATGGAATTTTTAGTTGGAAAAATAAGGAATGTACAAGTTCATGCATTTTTAAATATACACTCATTTCCAAAATATTTATTTACAAATAAATAATGCAATTTTAATTATATTAAACATGTAGTTTAACACACAAAGTATCTAAGAAGCCATTCAATATATTGGAAACAAATTTATATCCTACGGTATCATTTGTATTTTTAAAAAATAAAATATCCTTCTCTCTCTCTCAATCTTCATGTATTGTTATTTTACAGCAAATGATTTTATCTAGTTCTACGTTGGCTACCTATTTTATTGCTTATTTTGTTTGTCTTTAAATTATACTTAAAGTAGTTTATTAATATACTTTTAATAATTATATGTATGTATATATATTGAAATTAAAATATATATTGATTGCCTCTATATGTGAATAAGATTGATTTAATTTGGAAGAACACAATATAATAAATAATTGTAACTTATTGCATTTGTTATCCGTTTTTCCCAAATATTTTAGTCGGTTGCACTAATTCACTTTTAAACTGAGAAACCTTAAAAATCTTTAAACCAGCACAATTTTTGTTCTTTTGAATTGATTTTCTTGCCTAAAAGTGCATACATTATTCTAAATATTCAGAGGAAAGAATTATGTTTAAAAAATCGACATTATGTCCAGGAATGCAAAATGGACACTGTAGTCTAAAATCTTATAGAACCTCCTAGACAGTACTTGGTCGAAGCACCAGTTTAGATAAGGAATTACGTATGGCAAATGTACTGACGTAACATTTCTGATTAAGTGGTTCTAATACTTCACATTCATAGTGTCATTATTGAGCTCTCTCTCCCCCCTCCAAACCCTTTAGTATTTACGATTGAACTACATTATTTTAAAAACTCAAAGTACGCTCAAACGTGTCTACTTTTAGGTTAAGAATATTTTAAGGTTAATATATTCTTTTGCTATTTCCTCCCATCTCTATTGAAGGATTTAAATAAAAGCCATATCTGTTGCAACTTTGAACAGTCTAAGAGGAATAGCAGAGTATATTTGATATAATAAGAATTTTTCTCATGCTTTCTTTTGGTGTTTTAATTAAAAAGGAGCAGCATTTGTTATCAGTCTATTGGGCAACTTTTACACTTTCCCCAAATAACAGGAATTTGTAACATTCCATAAATACTAAAACCATGCAAAACAACTTTGGGTCACCGAACATAAAAAGTGGTAGAATAAGAGAGTACAGGAC